>PVIC010006481.1:0-54184 GCA_004025085.1 Thryonomys swinderianus
GCAAACTACAGATTGTTGTATTTTGTCAAAAATGATTAATGTTCACTGATGAAACACACCTTACTATTTTACGGATCGCACAACTGAAAATATTACCTATGTTACTGAGGAATGTTGATGACCAGATCTTTTATATTTAGAAGGTTTAGTTTTTGTAAAAAGTTTTAGTTTTCAGAAACAGTGTCAGGTAGCAAATAGCTCACTGGGTTTGCTGTCAGTCAGACTTAATTGCAAAGTCCTGAGAAAAAGAAAAGAAAGAATAAATGTGTGACGATGGATGAAAAAAGAAATCAAAGCTGCTCTTGTGCTCATGGTTATTATTTTATTTGGACGGTACCAGCTGGAAACCGGAGTGACTGATGTGATGTTTGTATTTCGAGGGCCCGAGCCATGATCTTGACCAGTGTAAATAATGAAAACCAAATTTTTAAAAAGGTGTGTGTGATGAAACATTAAAAAGAAACACCCGGAAAATGAGTATTCTCAAAACTGTCTAAAAAAGAAACTTGTTGCACGACAGATAAACCAAATAGCATTGAATCAAATCCTGGGGAAAGGTTTTACTGCGGAACTCCATCAAAGGAAACACCTTCCAGGATTGTGTCCTTCCATGAGGTAGGAGGGCAGAGAGGTCCCGGGAATTCCAGCCCCGCCCTTCGAAATGACATAGGCAGCGTGGTCCCAGTGAGGACCAGGAGCTTCACAGTGCGCTGTAATTATCTGCATAGCACAGAGGGAAGTCCAATGCATCGAGTGAAAGAGGTAATTCCGGAGCTCAGGGTTTTATGTCTAACATGGTTAGTAGAATGACACCAATTTATGGTAGTTTGTACAAATCCTGCCACACTGCTTTTTTGTTTCTGCTTTTTAAAGAGTCTTTAGTTTTCTCAAGTGTAGAAAAGCTAGTAAAATACATATTTATATATATTTATGTATATGTTACAATTTACACAAATCTTTAACTTTTCAAATTTCCTGTATTTATTTACTTCCCCATTGATAAAATCTTGCATTTCATAACTGAATGGCATCATAAATTTACACCAAAATATGACTGGCTATTGATCAGACATTCATCCATTTTGAGAAAAAAAATTTGCTATTTTTCTCAGCTTGTACGTTTCACTTGACCATCAAATCGAAAGTATTATTTTCTTTTTGCCATGGGATGTTTTCTTAGTCATTTTCTAATACTCTAATTTATTTTTCATCTAGAAATAGAACAATTCTTTGAAAGTTAATTCAGAATAAATAAATTATAAGTACACTTGGGTTTGGGGAATACAAATGTTAAAGTTAGCAAATATTGCAATCTGCATTTGATTTCTGTGATTTTCCAGTTATTTACGTGTCTCCTCTGGTGTCATAAATAATTTAGACTTCAAAGCAATCCATGTCTCTAAGTGGTAGAAAGATATTTATTTCATTTGGTAAAGTTTTTCTCAAATAACCAGAATCTGAGACCATCCTGAATTAAACAAGTCTTCTTATAACACCAATTTAAGGATTCATCTAGAAAAGGGCTGAAAAGTAAAATAAATGTGCAATGTGAATTGACTATGTAGGAGTTTTTAAAGTATTTATAGTCACACCATAATTTTACATGCAGTTCGTATAGGAAATTCTATATTTAACATGACTAATGTAAATCAGAACATGAAAACAATCAGTATAGTTTGATTTTTAAAATATTTTATTTGTAACTGAACAGTGCCACCTAAAATGTAGGAAGTTTAAATTTATAAGTAATTTGAGTCAATCAATCAATTAACCTGGAACCCTTGAGAGAACAAACTTTTAAAAGATTTTTATAATGACATCTTTAAATATGTAATTTAGCATGTTATGAAACTAGTATCGCAGATTCTTCAGTATAGGAAATATTTCACCACCTTATCATGATGCTGTTCTTACTGAACCAGTAGCAGTTTCACACGCTTTTGTGAGAAGCATTTATGTGCTCATAAGAATTTCTCAGAATAGGAAGACATCTAACAAACACTCTAGCTCATGCTCTACTTTCAATGATTGAGAAACGAGAGGTTCACAAAGTTTCCACCTTTCAAAATTCCAGAGTTAATTTGGAGTAGGTTTGTGACCTCTCTGCTCTGTCCTGGGAGAGGTTTGTGATGCAAAACTCTTTAGCAAACATATACCACAGATGCATGAGGGTATCACTATTAAAATGGCACTGCTTGGGCCAGAGATTTAGCTCAGTGATTCCAGTGCCTGCCTCACAAGCGCAAGGCCCTAAGTTCAATCCTGGTAACCACATACAATGCTGGGCATGATGACTCACACCCACCAGCCATCAATACCACATACCGCAGTGCCGGGCGTGGTGGCTCATGCCTGTCATCCCAGCACTCGGGAGGCACAGACAGGAGGATTGCTGAGTTCAAGGCTTGCCTGGGCTACATAGTGAGCTCAGGGCCAGCCTGAACTACAAAGCGAGACCCTGTCTCAAAAAAACAAAAAAACAGAACAAAACAAAACAAAATGGCACCGCTTAAGAACAACTGCATCCAAAAATTGACTTCTGGTCTGTAATTCAAACATCTTACTTGAAACCAAAATATGAACAATTCTCGTTCTTGTGATGTAGATCAGATTAGAAAAAAATCAAATATAGTGAAATGATCTCTAATTTCTGTATGTTTTTATGTATGTGATGTCATAGCAGCTTTTCTTTATCTTTTATATACAAAGAAAAAAATATTAGTACAAACCCCCAAATTAAGTACAACACCAAATCTGCTTGTGTTAGCACATTTATAAAATGTGAGGTGTTACCACAGCAACTTTTGTGGCAGGAACTTTTGCGACCATTGTGATGATGTGTGTAAAACACTTAAACAATGGCTAGCTCATCATAAGAGTTTAGTAAAATAGCTTTTAATGACTCTTTCCAGTGATTTGCTTTACTGAGTCATCATCCTCTAATAGCACCTGATTCAATTACTCTATGTTCTATAAGCATCTTTGCTTCTCCGGTGTCAGCAGCCTTCTAGTGACCACAGCCTCTTGCTTAACTGTGATAACCCCGTTATTGTTAAAGGGGAGGGGACTAACAGAGTATCTCTCAAGTGTTGTAAAAAGCCAAGTGATACAGTATGTCTTTCACAGCGTATTCACCTGGATTTTCACAATAATCCTGAAGGTATTAAAAAATTCTCTAATGTCTCAGCAGGGACACTCAGTTCAAAGAAACTGACCCAAGAAAGTCCCACAGCAATGCTGCCTTGTGCAGCGACATGGATGGAGCTGGAGGACATTATGTTACCTGAAATCAGCCAGGAAGGCACACACACACATATGCATGCACACGTGCACGCACACACAGACACACACATACACATGAACAAGGGCTACATATTGTCATATATATCAAACGATGGCACTACCTCACCCACTCCCCTTCCACACGTCCATCCATGCACACACACATTGAACACACAAACACAAACGTACACACATGCACTCACTACACACCTGGCTGCAGTTTTCTTTCAGTGGTAAGAATCATAACTGCATGACACAGACCAGTCACCTCTCAAACTCCTTTTAGGAATAGCTGCAGAAGACAAGAAAGTGCCTGGCACACTTGCTGAGGCCTTCACAAGCCCTGTAAAACAAACCTCTTTTCCACAGTTGAAAATAAGTTCGTGATAAATGTCTTCAGGTTTTATGTGAATTGATCATTTTCAAACTTTAGCAACATGTTCCAGGCAACAAGGTTCAATCCAGACACACATTATATCAGCAGTGATGATAACTCTGTGCAAGTGATGCTATTCTGTAGCTTTTGATTGAGTAGATTCAGAGAAAGTAAATTACCAAGAACTAGAGTTAGTAAAGACAGAATACAAGATGACAACCAAAAACTTGTCAAGGTGTTTCTGACTCTTCCGTATACTTTGCATATTGCATAAACAGTGTCTTGAGCTCAGCACGCTTAAACGTAAAATCAGGACCTTTGATAATTTCCATCAGAAACAATGGGAGTATTTTCTCTAACCTGTGTTCTCCAAACTTTCCCAACAAGAAACTAGAGAATCAGGTGCTCAAATCTACACAAATGGAAAATAAGAACAGGTGACATTATCATCCCTTTAAGATTCTGAGGGTGAGGCAATCTTCCTGACCAACACCTAATCAGTAACAGGCACTTTGCTTCATAAAAGAAACTGTGTTATCATTTCATTGTCTTTTATTAATTGTAGTGCTTCTAAAAGCTAGCTAACTGGTTATGCAAAGCAAAGGGCAGAGCAATCCCTGCAATATACCAATTCTTTAAAATGTACTCTGTATATTGTCAGGAAGTTTCAAAAACCACCGTATAAAACTCCTTTCAAAAGTTTAGCTATGATACCTGTTTAGGGACCCGGGGCTCATCCTATCCGCTCTCAGATGGCCGTAATGAAGACAGCTGTGGGGTGACTTGGTGGGTGCACAAAGTTAGAAACATCCAGGCGGATCAACTAGAAGCTGCGTACAATTATTGTGCTTCTTTGCCAGAAGATAACAATTCTACATTTTGTAGGCAACTGTCTTTCCATTTTCATCCCCAAAGCTCACCAAAATTCATTGTTTATTTTCATAAAACCACCTTGATTCCCTCAACGTCTTCGCTAAGCAAAATTCCTTAAAATAAAATGAGCAGGAGTTATTTACTGCCGAGTGAAAGGAGCCAACAACACGCTCACAAACCTCTTTCTTTCCAAATGAGCTCATTACTATTAATTTCTCTTGTCCTTAGAGGATATTTTTTAAAAAGCAAGTTCATCGGGAGAGTGAAATGAATGTTAAAAACAAAGGTGGTTAAAAATTCCCCTCCCTTTCAAGATTGCATCCACAGTAAGGCAAACCCAAGGGACATCAACTCACTGGGGTGCAGGCGCCTGGGGGAGATATTTTAGATAATTAGCCAGGCGTGACTCGGCGAGCGCACAGGACTGTTTTGACATCAGTATTGAACAGAAGCTAAATGTTTGGAGAGTTACTTCAGTAAATACATATAACTTGAAAGATTGCATTCCCAAGAAACCTATGACATTCCCTCCTTAGAAATCCAGAGAAGGGGCCGAAGGGTTAGCTCAGTGGTTCCAGAGCCTGCCTCGCAAGCGCAAGGTCCTGAGTTCGATCACCGGTAACCACACACAATGCTGGGTGTGGAGACTCACGCCCACCAGCAATCAATGCCACATGCCACAGTGCCGGGCGTGGTGGCTCATGCCTGTAATCCCAGCACTCGGGAGGCAGACACAGGAGGATTGCTGAGTTTGCGACGGCTTGCCTGGGCGCCATAGTGAGCTCAGGGCCAGCCTGAACTACAAAGCGAGACCCTGTCTCAAAAAGCAAAAAAAAAAAAAATTAAAAAAAAAATATTGTATGAAGGGAAGCGATGGAAATGGGGAAAAAAAGAAAATCAAGATTATGTTATGTACAGATACAAATTCCATATGATAAATGTTATGTGTATCAAAAGTGTATGAATAATATTAATTGGAAAACTAAGTGAACAAAGTGTCAAGGGTCCTGGTAAGCCTACCTCTGAGTAATGTTGACAATCATTGCTTTTAAGAGAACAACATCTTGGGCCAGAGATTTAGCTCAGTGGTTCCACCGCCTGCCTAGCACACACAAGGTCCCTGGTTGGATCCTGGTAACCACACACAATGATATATATGATATTGGGCGTGGTGACTCACCCCTGTAATCTCAGCACTTGGGAGGCAGAGGCTGGAGGATTGTTGAGTTTGAGGCTTGCCTGGGCTACATAGTGAGCTCAGGGCCAGCCTGAACTACAAAGCGAGACCCTGTCTCAAAAAAAAAAGAGAGAGAGAGAGAGAGAAGCACCTCTTTCAGTTATTCAGAGAAGGCTCTGCTTCTCTTTATTAGTATTCAAACTGTTAACAGTTATAAGACAAAATGAAAAATGAAAGTATTATTTTGACAACTAAGGATATCTCAGTATTAAGAACATTTTAAATAAATGGCAGAAAACCATCCAAAGAAAGAGCACTAAAATCTATTTAATTTGACTTCCAGCACTTACAGTCATAAACTGTTTATATACTTATGTATAAGTAATATAAGATTTTCAAAGCAAAAATTTGAGCTAATTAAAGAGCATCGCTCCTTTAAACATGTTTATTATTCCATAAAAATTAAAAAATTAAAAAAAACTTTAAAACCAAAAATTTCAAAAAATTGTATCCTACTCCTTAGACTACCTGACAATGATTGCTTTATTGATGGTTATAAATATGTTAAGCCTGAGATAAAATATTGTATGCTACACCACATACTTCCCTAATCTTTACAGTACTTTTTAAAGCAAGCTGTAAAGAACACCTTGCAGAAAAAGATTTTGCTCTTGATCAACCAAAATATATAGAAGGTTTTGAATAATTTATCACACACTATCAATTCACATGCCCTAAGTGCTCTTTCAACACAAATACCACAAAAGGTGAAAGATCCAACTCACTCCTTTTTCCCACAGCCTCAACCGTTATAACATTGTTTGGAAAATACCTAAACACTACCAAAAACCACTGTGTGAATGAGATGATCAGAGGGAATATAACATGTAGATCAAACTCAGAAGTTTTCAAAGATGATTGCACCTGATTTGTATGATCTAAAGATGAATTTGATTTTCTCTCGAACATTAAGCAGGCACATAAAAATATGACTTATTTTATAGTAATAGTGTTATTTCTTAATGTTTAAATTTAGTGTATTGCCCCCATTTTATTTGTTTGGTTTTGTCAAAGTTATATTCCAAAGTTCCTTCCTTGTTTCTCACTATGAAAAATGGTATTATCTGAAGTACATCTTTTTTCTGAACTCTCTGGGTAAACTGTCTTCGGGTCCAAGTGCTATTTGTTTCTAATTCAAGGTTTTCAAGCTATGAATACTCTGTTATAAATGGTAGATGAAAGACAATGTTGAGGAACTGCTCCATATGGTTCAGTTTCTGAGAGATCATGATTTAATAAAAAAATTATCACAGAGAAAATAAGAAAAAAAGTGTGTGTTACAGAGACGAAAATCGGAGTGTAAACGATAGGCATAAGAGAAAGAGAAAAAGGCATGCGTGCCTTCCAAATGCCTTTACTTTCAGCAGAGCAGGAAATGTATTTTCTTACTGGTGTCACACACACACACACACACACACACACACACACACACACAGATGCAGAGTTGCAGACACATGCAGAGAAGAGGATAAAACCAAAGTACCGATTTGCGAAGTAACACATCATTATAGGAGACATGCACCAGTGTTTTCCAACTTTTTCTTTCTTGATTATTTGATTTTACTCTAATACTCAACAAAGGTTTTGCTGTTCATCCAAGTGGCAAGTTTTTCTTCAAGTATTTCTTGCTTCTCTGTGGTTTCTTAAATACATTTGTTTGGGGCTAGATGAGACAGATGCACAAAATTAAAACAGTTAAATGACTAACACATTTGGGGGTAATCTTGATCATTAGGGGACTGGGGACAATGAAAAAATTCTCCTTTCTTCCATTCTTCTTCTAAAATATGTAAGATATAATTTTCCAGAGTTTCACCAGCGATATCTAGTCCCTAACTGCCATAGTAATGATCAAGATACGACACCGTGAATTGCTTTTTCCATCTTCCTCATTTCATTTCTCTCAAGATCATACCCCAAACAAATCATTTGCCTGGACATTTCAGTCTTAATTTTATTTTGAGGAGAACCCAAGATAAATGCATTAGTTAGGTTTCACGTTGCTAGTGTATGATTCTTGATACCCACAACTCAAAGCATGACGCATTTAAATGGGCTCATGTCTTGACGGGATGCAGTTCATGGTTAGTTGACTTCAAGGCAAAAACATCATGGCAGACAGGAATGATGGGGCAAAGAGATTTAGATCATGGCAGCCGAGAAGTAAAGCACAGGACTAGCTAGAGAGAAGAATGGCAGGGACTAGAAATGTTAACCAAGATAAAGTCCCTGAGATCCACCAACACACATCCAAACTTGAGCTTTATTGACTTGATAGGCATTTCTCAATCCATCTAGACTGACATATCATGATTGGTAATTAGAATAAGTTAACATTTGATTGACAAAAGGTGTACTACTTGTGAACTGGTCTCCTGATCCTTTAATATTAATTTTTAAATATATAATCTTTGCAAAGGAAGAGAACCTCAGCTGGAAGAATGACTTCCTTGCAGTAGTAGAGCTGAAGAAGTCTATACCCATTCGATAGCTTTGTGAATAATTTACTGATAAAGGATACTCAATTGTCTAAATGCTGCAAAGCTGATTATTGTTCTCTGTCAGTCCACTCACCTCTCCCTGCTTTTATTTATTTATTTTTTTTCTGAGACAGGGTCTCTCTTTGTAGTTCAGGCTGGCCCTGAGCTCACTATGTAGCCTAGGCAAGCCTCAAACTCAGCAATCCTACTGTCTCTGCCTCCCAAGTGCTGGGATGACAGGCGTGAGCCACCACACCCAGCACTGTGGCATGTGGTGCTGATTGCTGGTTGATTGTTGGTGGGCATGAGTCACCACGCCCAGCACTGCATGTGGTTACCAGGATCGATCTCAGGACACTGCACTTGCAAGGCAGGCGCCGGAACCACTGAGCTAAATCTCCGGCCCTCTGCTTTTATAATTTTATATGAAGACAAAATGTAAACCCCAAATTTCAATTCAATTTAACAAATATTTGCTGAGTTTCTAGAATAGAACACTGGAATATTCCTGAGAGAGGAAAGATGGGTTACAGCTTTCCATGATAAGAAATTAGAAATCATATGAACCCTATGAGTTCATTTTTTCTCTCTCTCTGTCTCTCTCTCTCTCTCCCTCTCTCTCTCTCTCTCTCTCTCTCTCTCTCTCTCTCTCTCTCTCTCTCTCTCTCTCTCTCTCTCTCTCTCTCTCTCTCTCTCTCTCTCTCTCTCTCTCTCTCTCTCTCTCTCTCTCCCTCTCCTCTGTTTCCTTTTCTTTCTTTCCACCTCCTGACTTATAACCAGCCAAAAGTGGGCTGGAACTTATAAAATGATGAGCCCGAGAACACATTTTCTCCTGCTGGTAGATTTATTCAGATATTTTGTCATGGTGACAGAAGACTAATTCACAGTTAATACACACCATTTACAAAAGATATTTAAGGGGCAGAGATTTAGCTCAGTGATTCCAGCACCTGACTAGCAAATGCAAGGTCACTGGTTCAATTCCCGGTAACCACATACCATAGTACTGAGCTTGGTGGCTCAAACCTGTAATCCCAGTACTCGGGAGGCCCATGCAGGAGGATTGCTGAGTTTGAGGCTTGCCTGAGGTACACAGTGAGCTCAGGGCCAACCTGAACTACAAAGCAAGACTCTGTCTCAAAATAAAATCAATAAAATTTGATTCTATTCTTTGTATATTTCTTTGTATGCATTTACAAAAAAAGTACAGAAAAATTAGAATGACAAATGATAATTAAAAAGTATTGTGAGTACAATATTTTAATTATCACAATATTTATACAACTTTATGGAGTATACTGTAATGTTTCAATGTATATATGAGGAACACATTTTGGGGATTAAATACTTATACATAAATGCTCAGGTAATGATAAGTAAGATAAAACAAAAATTTAAGTAATTTTATGTGTCCCCACAAGTATCAGAGGGCTCTCCACTGCAAATTTCCTCTTCTGTCCATTGTATAATTTTATCTTGGCCCACCAACCAAGTAGTTATTTTTTCCTGTGGATCTCTATACTTTTCATACAAATGCTGAATAGCAATCTTCTGTCCATTTTTGTGTTACACAGGCAAAGCAGTCTAACTTCATTAGTATCCCAATAGAGTCCCAGTAACACCTGACCAGCTCCTTACTTGCTGGGCTGAATTTAAGTAAAAAATATATTGGGACCCTGAAGGAGGGCTGCTTGTTTTGAGAAGACATATCTGTGGTCTGGAAATACAATATCCCAGGTTCTAAAGAGTCTCTGTCATTATTTTTGAACACACCATGAAGATGAATGGAGACCAAAAGATGAGTATTATACAGGGAGTGTCCTGGTAAAAAGGAGGCTAGCATTCATCCCTATCTAAATTTCACAATACTTAAAATAACCTAGAATTACCTATGAGGACAAACAGAAACAAGAAGTTTCACCTGTACTCATCCTTGGCTAAACACGGCGATTACTAGAATTCTGTCTGGTTCAGTGATATGTAGACAGTGGTAATTAATGATTTACTGGACAATATTTTAGTATTGAAGACATTGCAACTTGAGAGATGTCAAGAATTGGGCAAGCATCCAGTAATAAATGACAGGCATCATGAGGAGTCTGAAGATCACGTCATGGAAGAATCACTGAAGGAAGTGATTATATCAAGCCTTACAGAAAGATGTTAGCAGAATGATACCTTTCCATAAAAATCTGCATGAAAATAACATTAGAATCAGTTTCCTAATGGCAGAAAAGGCTGTGGAAAGGGGCTAAAGGGAAACAGAAGAAACTTTCTGATTTCATTCAACAATAGCAACAATAACAAAAAGTCTTTCTTCATCATATATTCTGTGCTACAAAGTGTGCTAAATGTTGAAGTATGAAAATACATGAGATAGGTTCTCAGTTCTAAATGTTTTAAACAAGGTAGAAGACACCAATAGCTACAAAACTAAGATGAACAAAATGTGTTAAAGTCATACAGTGTCTAAGGCATACAGAGGATGTGCTATTTAGTATATTTAGATGCATGCTACAAGTTAATGGGTTACTTTGAGAGGTACTTAGAGCCTCAATAAAGAAGACATTGAAGCCAGTCTAATCTTGATCAAACACACCTAGTAGTGTACAATACATACCTGTATTAAAACTGCCTGAGACTAAAGCAGCAGGATTAAAATGACTACATTTCTAGGGTGCTTGCTTGGAGTATTCTTTCTTAAATATGGACTCAGTAATGATCATGGGCCCAGATGACAGACATATGATCCGTGTTCTAGATCAGGGGGTTGGTAACACGAGGCTTATGGGTCAATTTGGGTGTACTGCAGGTTTCCCTAAACGATGTTGTAGGGAGCACATAACTACCCATGTATGTGTTCTCTCTGACTGCTAGATGACCACAGGATTATTGGGTTAAACTTGGGGCTAGTTTATTTTAAACCTTATATAACATTTCAAATTATAATGACCCTGTCCAATCATGATTTGATTTTCAGCAAATTATTTGAGTAATTGTGTTGTTAACAAGAACAATCCTGACTTTTTAAGAGGGATACATTCTCAGTTTAATCCCTCTGCATTAATAGGATCAGGCTTGTTTTCTTTCTTTCTTTTTTTTTTTTTTAACCTGGGACCTAAAGTTACATAGTAAATATATAGATTGCTTGGGCTTTACCACTATTTCCGTTCAAAAATACGTTAAGTTGATTAGCAAACAGTTGAACTGCTAGTGCTACAGCAACAGGACCTATATGGTGAGGTAATGTTTGCTGGGTATTTAATGTTAAATTAATGACGGTTATGCAACCATTACTACTCTCAGAGTGCCAGTAATAGATGTTTTATTATGTGAGTTGAGAGATTCTGTCTTTGCTTGTATGCTGATTGATCTGGCCAAGCTTCCTGAAGAATTGAAAGCCAGAGAGTATTTTGAATGTAAGCGGGGAGGTATGAATTAGACTTTTTTTTTTTTCCTCTAACATAAGCAACTGAGTCAAAGTACCTATTTTTATATCATTTTTAAAGGTCCATTTGTCCAGGACTCAGCATTCATGCTCATTCTTTTGAAAAATAGAATGATCTTTCTAGAACGGTGAGAGCTGGTTTGCTTTTGGACAGCTGTGTCAGCCTTCAAAATTGTCCCCAAGGCCCCTATCTCTCAACATGTGCATCTCTGTCTTGCACCTTCCCACAGAGATACAGCTAACTGGTGTAATCAGAGGAAGTTACAGGAAGAATGAAAGGTGAGATTTAAAGTCCTAAGTACAGGATGATGAGACTTCTACCTCTTCCCTTGACTCACTCACCCTGGGGAGGGCAGCTGTTCTTACATATGAATACTAAAGAAGCCTTGTGTAAAAGCAGTTGGCAGAGAGCTGTGACCTCTTTCCAAGAATCGATAGCTTGCCAGCTGCATGAGACAGCAACCTAAGAAATAGATCCTTTAGCCTCAGCCAAGCCTTTGGCTGACTGTACAAGACATCTCGACTGTACTCTCATGAATGACTCCAAGACAGAGGTACCCAATTACTCTGCACCCAAATCCAAGTACGATGATAAGTTCTTCCTCGCCTTCTAAGTCGTAGAGTTTTGGGTAGGTTACTGTGCACATGTCATGACTACTGTAGTAGAGCAGAGATGTTCTGTCTTAAATAGCTGTCGAACTTTGTCCACACTACATAGCAGTTAGCGTCTGGGGCAGAAGACTTCAGTCCAAAACTGTTCAGCAACATCATTCAAAGATGAATGAAGGGCTGGAGGATTAGCTCAGTGGTTCCCGCACCTGCCTCGTAAGCCCAAGGTCCTGAGTTTGATCCCTGGTAACCACATACAATGCTGGGCGTGGAGACTCACGCACACCAGCAATCAATATCACATACCACAGTGCCGGGTGTGGTGGCTCACGCCTGTCATCCCAGCACTCGGGAGGCAGAGGCAGGAGGACTGCTGAGTTCGAGGCTTGCTTGGACTACATAGTGAGCTCAGAGCCAGCCTGAACTACAAAGTGAGACCCTGTCTCAGAAAAAAAAAAAGATGAATGAACACATCTCTGGGTTGATTTTGTTCTATCCTGGTGTCTCTATTAATGCCTGAAATTTTGTAAAGGGAAATATTTCAGATTAAGAACTGCTAGATCTACTCCTTTGAAGATATATGACATTCACCATGGCACAAAACTTGTAAACGTAATTTTAATACAGTTGAAATAAATCTATGCCTTTTTCCAATGGCTGTAAGGGTCAGATAAAGGAATGAATGTGAAAATGTGTTTGAAAACAGTAAAAGAATGAATATGCCCATACTAGTGATCTGTATCTGATTTGAAAGGTGAAAGCTGCCTATTTCCATATTTATATATGCTCATAGACAGTCCATATTTGTTGATCTGCATTACTAGACACGTTGGCCATATATTAGCTCATAAAACTGACTTGCAGACTGTGCTTCTCCCTCTGTGTGGACATAGGGACTAGTCTTCATTTAATCTCAGGTTTAGTTCTGAAGCTACAGAAAGAAGGTGCCTATCTCCACTGACTTTCCCTTCTAAGCATTTTCATGCTTGTGTGTTATGTCTATGTAATTAAGATTTTAGATCTGTCACCCTGGTTCATCTCTAGGCCCTGTGCTAGAAAACACCCAATGTTTATTGCCCCCAAAGAGCAAATGGAACATACTTTCTAGTAATGTTGCTCATCTCATCATGAATATAAAACAAATAACTAAATTTGCAATGTGAATCCAGGTAGTATTTATTATGAATGTATTCTTTCTGTAATTAGGCACAGAAATACTATTAATATTGTTACTGAACGTCAAGCACTGTTAGGTGCCAGCAACATAACAGTGAGTAAAAGCAAAATCTCTAATTTTACAGAAGTTTTAGCTTATTAATCTAAACAATGAGTGGATACATCCTGCAATTAATGTCTATGAAGTATATATCATAATAGGTGTCTTTATAAACAGAGAAAGACTTATAGAAAATACACGGAAGGTATAATTTTTTAAATTACTGAAAAGTCTTCATGGAGAAGGTGACATCTGAACAGAGATTAGTACTGGTGAGAGCGCCACATGGCCCTCCAAAGGGAAAGTAATTACCAGCAGAGAAATCGCCTATGCAAAGTCCCTCATGTTGGAAAACAGCAAGGTCAGTGTGGCTGAAGAAAAGTCAGCAAGGGATAAAACAGTAATTTGATGGAGCCAGAAATTATAACCAGAGTCCAAACCTCTTCCAGTGACTCGGCTGATACTTGGGGTGAGATGGAAAATAGTTGAAGAGTCATAAACAGATGGCTGATCTGATCTATGGCTTAAAGAAAGTGGTCTGACAGCTATAATAGAGATATGCTCCAGGCATCCATGGCAGAGGCTGGTGACGGGGAAAACGACTTAATTCCAGTGGATGATAATGGTTGCTTGGACTAGGATGGTAAAAGTGGAGAGAGAGTGAAGAATGGTCATATTCAGAATGGATTTTGAAGGTACACTCAAACTGGATTTCTTACAGAGCTTATTAGGATGTCATGGAAAGTGGGTGTTCAAAAATGTTTTGCTTGAATAGCCGGGAGAACAGAATTGTGATGAGAAAAACTGAAGGGAAGCCAGCTTTGAACAAAAAATACAAAGAATGTCGTTATTAAATGTATTCATTTTGAGGTATCCAATAGACCACTGGACATAGAGATGAAAATGTAAGTAGGAAGTTGTTTATCTCAGTAGGAAATTCAGCAGCAAGGAATGGTTTGAAGATATTAGTCAAGATTTCAACAAACTTTTATGAGATTTATAAAAAGCAAAGGTGAAATGTAGTTAAAGTGAAGAGGAATTTCAAAATCACACCCTAGGACTCTTGTGTTTTTGAAGCACTCAGGTAGAGGAGATATCAACAAATCAGCTCTGTGGGATGCTGTCAGTGGGGCAGTAAGTGGGAATTGAAGACAGCAGCAACACAGAGGTCACTGGTAACTTGGTCAGGTAATTTCAGTAGAGCTGTACACATAATGTCCTAAATATGGTGAGTTCAAAGAAAGAAATAAAGGAAGGAAAACTAGGGTGTTGTGAAGACAAGATTTTCAGAAATTTGGTATTGTTTGTTAAAGTAATGGACAAATCCGATACAGTTACTCCAGAGAAGAGGAAGGATGAAGGAGAACGTTTTTCAAATAGGAGATATTACAATATCAGTAAAAAGAAAGAAACAATAATAAAGCAGATGATGTTTTCCAAAGCAAGGTGTCTGAGTGACCCAGAAGGAACTAGCGTGTAGGTGAAAAGTGGTCAGTGCTTAGTGCATAAATAGAGCGAACAGCAACAGCCGGTTCACATGTCCGTGTGATGATGGGTGACTAGATGTATTTTGGAGACTTTTTGAATGTTCTTTTGACAGCTTAACTGTTTTCAGCAAACAAAATGCATGCTAGATTATGAAACTGGAGTAAACAAAGGAGGCATTAGAGATATGAAAATAGAAAAGGCAATTTGAAACAGCCATGAAGGAAGACAGGAGAAAGACTGGATTAGGAAAATGTGCTGTGAACTCCAGGCCCCATTCAAAGCTGATTTGAAACTTCCAGTCATATTCATGCTATTCCAGGCATATTCATTCCTTTTTCGTAGTAGCCTTCTTACCTATCTGAGAAAGCAAATGTAGCAAAGCTGCCTGTCCCTCACCGAGCCACACCATAGTGCAGTTGTGCTGGTTATCAACCTGGAGTGATGCATTAACGACCCATAGTCAAGGACTCCAGGGCCCAGAGTCAGTACAGCCCTGGATCTAATGAGCCCCTTCTGCTTCTGTAGCTCCATGGTGTTTATGTGATAGACAAAAGTCACGTGTGCCAGTAACTTAGCCAAAAGGGAAATAAAACAATGGCGTAAAGCCAGGAGAATAAGACAATGGCTAGTATTAAGTGTGAACTTGGCAAGCTGATAACAACGTATCTAAAACAATGAGTGATACGATAGAGGGGAAAGAACATTCTTCTGGATGAGTTCAATGATTAGTTCTCCCAGGATTTTTCCAATAGTGAGTTTTAAAATCTTGTGTTCTGCATAGAAAGTGAGAGGATCAGACCAAACAAATCCCAAAGCCTTGGCAAAAAAAAAAAAAAAGATAGCATTTGTATCTACTTGCAAGGCAAATAACCAAATTAGTTTTTCATACAGTAATTTTCTACTCACTGTTTCAAGTTAGTATTTGAAAGTTATATCTTTTCATGGGATTGAAATTTAGAGTGCTAAACAAATAATATTAAATATGCAGGGCTTTTCTGGTAGAAGGCAAACAAACAGATGAAGCGAAATAAATGTCTGCACTGAATGAGAATGATGAAATTTATTGTGTATTTCTCCAGTTTAAAGAAAAGGACAGAATATTCCTAGATAGTCCCCCAGGAACCATTCCAAGACATTTATTAGTCAGTGCTCTGATATCTTATTAATAACTAGTAAATGTACATTCTAAAATAGGATGAAGAAAGGAAGAATGGATACTATAAAAATGCATTTTATAACATTTAAATTGTTTTTAATTAAACCTTTCCAGGAGACATCACAGTAAGATCTAATCTTGTCCTTCAAAGGAGGCAGACATGAAATAAACACTATTCTTGAAGCTACTTATTGCATCATATCCAAAGATTGACGTTAATAGTAATTAGCCCATATTTGTTTCTACCACACATGCCTTATTTTGCAACTTAAATATAGAAATATAAAAAATAAGCTTGCAAATAAATGTATAAAATGATAAATATTGATCTCTATCTTGAACTCGAAAAGTATACAATAAAGGGCAAAATAATACTGAGTCAGTATTGTCTATTTATTTATTTATTTATTTATTTTGAGACAGGGTCTCGCTTTGTAGTTCAGGCTGGCTCTGAGCTTACTATGTAACCTTGGCAAGCCTCGAACTCAGCAATCCTCCTGCCTCTGCCTCCCGAGTGCTGGGATTACAGGCGTGAGCCACCATGCCCGGCGGTATTGTCTATTGCTATGTGTTTATTGCCACTACCTCAAAACTTCGAAGTGTCAAAAAAGCAGTGTAGGGTTTCATTGTTTGTTGGTCTTAGCTCTTCTAATTTCTGTGAGTCATGGATTCAGGAGCAACTGGGATGAGTACTTCCGGCTCGGAGTGTCCCGTGATGCTGCAGCTGGATGTGGGCAGAACTTACAGTCAGCCATCTGAGTGTTTGACTGGGACACAAGTATCTAACACAAAAGTATCGCTAACATGGCCAACAAGCTGAAGCTCACTATTGCGGAGAGACCTGATTTCTTACCCATATAAAACCTTCTCGCGATAACTGATCGTCCTTGCAATACGGAAACCAAGTCAACTCTGTCCTTTCTGGTTCTAGTTACACAGCAACATTTTTACCACATTCTTCAAATCGAATCAAGTGTACGGTCTATATTTAAGGTTGCAGAAATTAAGCTCTTCCTTTCAAACGAAGGAATGCCAGTAGTTTTGCAGGAATGTTTTCAAATTACTAAAGTCTAAGAGAGGCTGTAGTTTTGTTTTCCTTTGTTTTTACTCTAGTAAGTTTATTTAAACATATTCGTAGTTTTCGGTGAAGTCATCGTTCTGCCTTCTCCTTCTCTTGTTCCACCTCTTCTTCGCCTTCTTCTCCCTATAAAATACGTTCCTTTATTCAAGCAGCCACTTTTGATCAGGAGTCTAGTAGATACAGCATCTTTGCCAAGGTCACCTAACAAAATGTGGGACTCAGTCTAAGGTTTCCAACTGACAGATTTGTGCATATTATTTTTAGTTACTTTGAAATAACCCATCAACAACAGCAGCTTGGCTTTTATTCCCAGGTTGTGTGATTGTCAATATAGGATTCAGGGAAGTGAGTTGCTAGTGAATACGAGACAGATTATGGCACAGGAGAATTTATGCAAACTTGAAGTGACAAGGTCACAGAGAGAATTTCTTCAGCCGCATAGCATAAGTTTGGTGTGTGATGTGGTAAAAGAAATTGAATTGATGACTAGATAATGCATTACAGACCTTTCAAATAGCAGAAGCAAAAGTCATTTTTTCTTTTATTTCTTATTTATTTTAATTAATAATGTATGATGGTGATCTCAGCAGTTTAGCACAGCAAGTTCCAATTCGCTCGTTTTCCATCTGCAGCACAGAGACGTGACCCTGCTGTCAATACAGGTTGTGGCCTTTGCTATATAATAAAAACCAGAACTATATTTACTAACTTTTCAAGTCTTTCCACAACAAAAGGGTGTATTGTTTTCAGTGCCAAGGAATGACGTCACACCACAGCTTGCTTAAGATAAGAGGATGAAGTGGCATGGTGGACAGAGGAAGGAGCAGTCGTTCTCTGTAAAGGAAAAAAAAAAAAAACCCAGAGAAGTCACTTCACACAGGCACAGGATGTCATGAACATAAAGCAATATTTAAAACATATGAAATACACTCTGCCTCATGTAACTACCATATGTATTATTAATACATCTAGATTTAATTTCTAGGCAATTAGCCTTTTGTGTATATGCAATACAAGGACTGAGCCCAGGGCCACTGCCCTGAACTCCATCCTCTGCTCATGCTACGTTTTTATTTTTTATTTTGTGACAGGGTCTCCCTAAGTCACTAAGTCACCCAGGTGAGCTCAGACCTGCAATCCTTAGCTCATGCTCCTCATGCTCCCGTCACGGATGTGAGTCGCCAGTCCTCGATTAAATTAGCTTTTCTTAAAAGCATTTTTCAGTTATGTAAATATCATTGTTACTCGCACGTAGATTTCTGCGGCACTTTCCAAGTTAATTACTGCCAAACATGGAACAAAGACTGGCATCAAGAGAACTTTCACTGAAACTGAAAGCCGAAGACTTCAAAAATAATGGTAAAATAATAAGAGAGTAACAGAAAAACACTGTCCAAGAACACCTGTGTTTAGGGCTCACACGGCCATCTGAGTAAATATTCCTTATTAGTTATGAAGTAGGTATTCATATTCTAATGGGCATTGGACAAAATTTTAAGTGGTTTCTTATGAAAAATAGCTTCAGTGTCAATGACTAAAAGTAAAACGACTCTCAGTTTTTATTCTGTTATGTACGGAAATAGGAGTCCCCTATGAGCACGAGAACAGTGTGGGTTTGTATCTGAGGAATGTACCTGTCACTGCAATGCAATGCAATGGGAACATTTTGTGATTTATGAAGAAGTTGCCAACTGATCACTGATGTCTACACATGGAGAACTGAAGAAAAACTGATACTATCCACATAAGTATTTTTAAAGGATAAAATAAGATTAGGCTTTCAGATCAGCTGGTTAAA
Organism: Thryonomys swinderianus; assembly: GCA_004025085.1. Lineage (NCBI taxonomy): Eukaryota > Metazoa > Chordata > Mammalia > Rodentia > Thryonomyidae > Thryonomys > Thryonomys swinderianus. The sequence goes on from PVIC010006481.1 coordinate 19,045, forward strand.
ACAGGTTTTAATAGTACCGTACTACCGGAGGTAGACATTTCGGGGAAGTGCCACACATTCTAGGTAATAGGATACACCATGGAAGAATGTTATGCCTGAATTAAATAATATCATCACCAAGAAAATGGTTCTAACATAAAAATGAAAATGTCAACTTTTCCCTAAGGCCCTGAGGGGTAAATCTCATTGCATTTTTCTCCGTGATCTTTTTCTAACGTGGAAGAAGAGGAAGTCTAAGATGATGCAAAAAATAGATGCAAAGTCCTGGATGAGATTTGTCAAGGGAGGTAAGAGCTGAGTCAGTTGCTACAAGGAATCGCTTATGACTTCTCTTCTTTTTCCGGAAATAGAACAGAGCCAGTCAGTGAAGGGATGTTTTCCATTATGAGCATACATTTCTAGGTAAAATGTCTGCACGGTGTGGCTGCTCACAGAGGCACGCTGCGCCCTGTCCGTGCAGCCTGCAGAGAAGTGGGCAGCAGGGTTCACCTTGTACCGCTCGGTGCCCTTTCAGGTGGCTTGGAGGATGGAGGTGCTGTTTGATATTGCGGTTCAAGAAGTATCAAAGAAGGTTTAGGGTCAAAGGCAACCTAAAAGCTTCTTTCTTTCATCTAAAAGACAGGTCAGACTGTACAATTCCCCTCGGTTTTTCAGAGAAGGACAGCCACGTAGAAATGGAGCAAAGACGTTATTCAAAGTGAAGATAGAGGCAGCAAAAGGACAGGATTTTACACTTTCCAAGGGTGAAAGACAGTGGAATTGAGAGGAGAGAATACAATAAAGGCGTGATGAGCCTACCAGGAGTGCCTGAGCAAACATAGAAATACAGATGACCACATCCGAAGAAGCGCAGAAATTCATGAAATGTTGCTACAGAAACAATGAAAAACCAGAGAAGATGTAAGCGGGGCTGCAATGTTAATGTAGAAACTTATACTTAAGATTTGGAGTTCGCCAAAGATATTGAAAGAACAGAAGGTATTTTAGTTGTGTATTGGCTTATTTCCTTTTCAGACTCTTTCCTTGGGGAGTCAGTAGTTTTTGGTTTTGTGTCCATTTTCTCCTATGGGTTCAGAGAGACTTTTTACTCCAGAGATAGCGAGTCTCCATTACTCAGACCAAAATGCTGAAGGGAGAGAAGTAGGAAGATGATTCCAGATTTGCGCAGGTTGTAGACTTAAACATGGCGCCACTAGCCTTTGATGAGGGGAGGAAGGAGGAGGCTCTGTGGAAAATGCTGGCATTTCTTGAGGAAGAAATATGCAGCCACTGTCTGTCCAATCAGGCCAGCTGAGCTCAGCAGAGAGTCCTGTGTGACTCAGTCACACAACCCTGAGGAATAGCTGTTTCTCAGCTACACCGGAGACTCACATTTGAGCATCAGGGTTTGGCAGGAATAGGAAGATATTCCCACTGGAGGGAGGAAAACAATTGCAGGACTTAACTAATTTAAGAATAAACCTTTCTCCGGTCTTCAAAGGTTCTCACAGTTGCACATCTGAGTCAAATTAATTTGTTTTAAAGTAATAATGATAATAATAATAATAAGATGCTACTTACTTGGTGCTCGAATATTGGAGAACAAATACTTGTCCAGTAAATGCATAAGTTGGGGTTAGTACATTACAAAAGATTTTCTGTCTGAGTATGGCACAGGTTTCACTTAGAGATGTAAATAATCCTGTAACTGGAGGCTTTAAATGTAAAGTTTAACTGAAGTTTCTTCTCATAGCAAAATATCAACCTAAGAGTAGAATTATACCATGCTAGAATTAAAAAAAAAATTCTGCAGATTGGTATAGAGTAACATAGAAATGGAAAAGAATAATTCTATATTCTTCAGTTCTGAGGACACCAAGGCAATAAAAGTGCACAGCAAATAGTGTACAGAAGGCAGCTGAGTGGGCTTGGACAGTCTTGGTGTGCTACACATTCCTTGTTTCATTTTACCATTTTTTTCTTTTCTTCATTTCTGTATCCTCCCAACTCCATCTTGTTAAAAGTTTCAACCTTGTTTTTTGGTCTTAGATTTGTCTTCATTTTTACCACTTTTTTCTATCTCTGTCACTGTTTCTCTTGCATTAAATATTGCTTTGTTCCAACATGTTAATTATTCACCTCATATCTATCTCCAAGACTAACCTTCTGGTTTTAATTCTCAGTTTTGTCTTGCGTATACAAACTAATTCATCTTAGTTATAATTTTGCTTCTAGCTGATGTCTAAACATCTCTTTATTCTATGTCTATATTTTCCTTTTCTAAAAGTCATGTTTTGCCTCTTTTTTACAGTAGTAGATCTTGATGGTGATTGAATAATAATACGAGGGGGACCTCACAGAAGAACATGACATCTTTCTCTGTCCTTCCTGCTCTGCTGGCTGCCAGCTCTATTTTTGCAGCCTGCTGTTTCTTTTTGTTTTAAATTGACTATTTCTTATGTATGTTATTTTATTGAAACCCAATTTCCTTTTGTTCCCTTCACATGGTTAACTGTCCAGTTCCATGTGTACAGTAGTTTAACCACAACAATTTACAATACCATTTATAGTTTTCAAATTTTCCTATGGAAAAAATGAAGTCACTGTCGTTGAAGTCACTTTTTTTCCTGTAGAAAAAGTGAGTCATTTTCAGGCCTCACTACTGTGTTCTAATTAATCTATGTTGTGAAAAATAGAAACATTAACATTAGATATACCATATATACCTTTTCACTATCTAGCGGTCTAGTCACATTTGGATACCCATATAAACAGCTCTGCAGATAGGGACATATATATGGAACAAACACAAAAAATGAAGAGATGTAAGGATTGTGATTACATGAAGGAATGAGAAAAAAAGGACATCTGAGAAAGGAATACATACAGGCCTTTAAAGCTACTAGACTTTTTAAGTTCAGTAGATGTACATATGTGTTTATAGGCTGTATAAATATCTTGTATTTATACTTTAATTTTCAACAGTAAATATATGAGGAAAATATAATTCCCTATTCATATTTACTGGAATGCAAAATTCATATGGAATACAAAGCAGAAGTTGGAGGAAGCAAAAGTCAAACTGTTTCGTTCAGATGGATTTCAGCTGGCTCAAGCATCTATGTTTGGATAAATATTCATTTCTTGAGTTAAAGGGGCACTGTATTATAGACACAGATGTGAGAATCTTTAAGGTGCAATTGGTATTTAGCCGATGTCGTGTGGATAGAAAGAAGACTCCAACTGAACCCTGAAGACAGCTCTCCTTTGGAAGATGGGGAGAAAAATTCAACCAAGAGACAACAAAAAGTGTGTTGATAATGAAATAAGAGAAAGCTGTCTCAAGAAAGACCAAAGGGGATCATCTTTCAAGAAAAAGTCAATGGGCAATCATAGTAAATTATGTTGAGAGACTCAGGAAGGCAAGTTCAAAGACAGAGGTCAGCATACCCTTGACAGTAGCAGAAACATGAAGAGTACAGCTTGGAAGGATTAAAGCACAAATGGGGTACTCTATCCTAAGATATTCTTTACAAAACTTTTCTCCTTCTATGAATACAACAAAAAAGGGATAAAATTTACAACAACAACAACAACAACAAAATAGTGAAACAGACAATACCAATAACCTGAATAGGTAACAATAACACAGGAAAAACCTAGAATGTTACACCACAGTGGGAAAAGAGAATGGCACAGATTTCACTTTGTGTTTCAAAGTCATCCTGCCAATTTGCACACACACATTCACACACACACACACACACACACACACAAAATTCCTGAGAAACATGTTACAGTAGTGAGGGAATTAACTGGAGCTTTCACAATCTCTTTTTTTCTTCAAACCACAATGCAAAGCAAACAACATCTGGAAAGAAATAAGCAAAGGAAACAAATATGACTCACTGTCACAGAAGAGAAAGTTTCACAATGACACATCCTATAAAATATAAAGTCTCATGGACACAGAACGCACATAGTTAAGTCAAATTTACTGGAAACTAATGAACCTTAAACTCAGGGTTGCCTCACTTACAGGACTCTTTTTTTTAAGGTCTCAAACCTAATTTTATATTCACAATTGTGCATTCTTTCACTGGCAAGGTCCTTTACATGAGCAAGTCACTAAAGAGCAATGCACACTTGTCTCTAACAAGTAAGCTTGTCAGTTGATCTTAATAGTTGACTGGACTGGACTCAGAGACTCCCTGGAGTGGACACTGGATTAGGGGGGTGCTATGTTCGCGGGTGGATCAGTCTGTGATGTTCGCAGGTGGAGTATGCTGCAGGCATGGGGTGTGCCCCTGAAAGTGTGTCTTCAGGTGGCACCGTTGCCCTAGTTCTGCTTTCTGGGCACCATAAAGTGAGCGGCTTTGCCTTGCTGTCAGTCATCATGGACTGAACCTGTGACACCATGACCCAAAATAGACGTCTCTGCCCTTCAGTTGTGGGGCTCGAGGCTTTTGTCCCAGAGTAGCTGATCAATGCGAAGAGTGAACTGGTGTAGCACATAAAATATTCAGACAGAGTGTCGCCGGGATGATGCTGCAAATGGCACTGCTATCAATTCCGTTCTGTTCCCTGGTCCATACGTATTAGGCAGATGATTTATTCTTGTTTCACACCGTAATTCATGGAGACTTTCAAACAAATCTGGCCTCTACACTACAGAGGAGAATCAAGTTGCTCCTCACAGGTAGCCTACCAAAGGGGAAGTCTACACAGAAACAATTAGTTACGAAGGAGGAAGAGAAAAGGAGCTGACGGGATCTCAGGAACACCGCTACATTAAACTAAAGAGGTAGGAAGTATAGTTGATCTGAGAGTCTAGAAGAAAGGAGAGGAGCTTTTCTCTCTGATGAACATTTAAATATCTGTGACCAAGGCCTTGGAATGAAATACAGTAATTCCAGGTTGCAGAGAAATTGGCCTATTTGAGATGTACTATTATTGTTGGATGAGGTAAAATGCAAAGCAATAATGTTTTCAATTGAAGACCTTAAATATGTGGCTGGGCATGTTGATACATGCCTGTAATTCCATATACCCTGGAAGCTAAGACAGGAGCATGACTGCCCGAGCAATTTACCAATAATCTGTGTCAAGATAACAAATGAAAAGAGTTAGAGATATGTTTCAACGGTGAAGAAAAGTTGGATTCAATTCCTACTATCATAAATTCAGTATGTCAGGGTTCCTGGGTGCTTTAAGTCATCTTAAATATCAAATTAGTAGGGACCTGGGGATTTAGCTCAAGTGGTACTGTGCCTACTTTGGAAGCACAAGGGCCCGAGTTCAATTTCCGGTACCACACACACACACACACACACACAAAATCAAATTAGTAGGAAAAGGAGACTAGACTGATAATATATTAATTGCAGAGATCCCCTATCTTGTGGTAATTGTTGATTAAGATGAACAGGAAAAGTATTATATTATGAAATGAGGTGGGATCAATGCTCATATAATTTCTCTGTTTTCCCAAAGTAGCTGTTCTTAGCATCAGGGAAGAAAACAAAGGAAGTAAAGGAAATTAAACAACCTGAGAACACATAAATATATGCATTGTTCATACATTTTCAAAAACCAAAACAACCCACAATAATGAAAATCTAACTCATTCACTAAAGGAATTGAACTTAAAACTAGCATTGATCTTATCAGGTCCTACTGCATAAATTTATTAAAAAAAAGAAGCTGAAGTTGAACCAATAAGAAATTTTTGATAATTTAGGATATTCCACATTTTTTAGAAAAGAAATACTGCATGTTAAATGATGTATGTATTGATAGATCACAGTGAATTCCATTAATATGTGTGATTGATATGTTAATCAAAAATATATTAAAAATAAATATTCATTATTTGCTCAGTGCCATAATGACCTCAGAACTCAGCAAATACAAAATGTATTGGGATTCATGCCAAGTAACTGTGTACTTTTCATTTATCTCCCCTTTTCTTTCATTTCTTAATACACCCTTAGATTAATAATGTATTTTCCTTCCCAGTTATATGAAACATAACTATCTACCTCTCTGAGTAAGAAGGAGTCTCAGCTACTAGCTCTTTGAGATGGTCCTCCTGTTTTGTTTCTGGACCACAGAAATCTACACGGTCGTACTTTGCTCTTGTTTCCATAGTTATCATCATGGGCCAGGACAGCGTGGAGAAGTCGGCGAGGCCACGGCGGAAGCATCGCCCCAGCGGCTGGCCGTGAGAGAGTACCAAAGCCTCTCTGCACTGCGCAATCTTAGCTACGATGTGGAAGAGCAAAGTAGCACATGTCTCAGATTTCTAGATCGAAGTCAATGACAACACAATTTTTGTGAGACTAGTTTTCTTCTAAATGGGACAGTGTTTCACATTTATCCTGTACAGATGATCCTTCTCTAAATAAGAAAAACTATTTCAATGGAATATTTTAACCAGCATGAGCGAGTAAAGATTCCTGTGAATGGTGTATTTCAATCCTATTTAACTAATTCGGCTCAAAATCCAAAAATGTAATCCCACCTGGATTATGACAGCTTAGTTTAAGGAGAACATTAACTCCAGGACAAGACTACATGGCTTTGACCACTGGCTTTACTACGTCTGAATGACTGTGATGAACTTTCTTAGCCTTTCTGTGCCTCAGTATACTTATCTATAAAATGGGAATAATATTGTTTTTTTCACATAGAATTGTAGAAGGACTAAATTTTTTTCTTTTCTTTTTGTTTTCTGAGACAGGGTCTTGCTTTGTAGTTCAGGTTGGCCCTGAGCTCACTATGTAGCCCAGGCAAGCCTTAAACTCAGCAATCATCCTGCCTCTGCCTCCCGAGTGCTGGGATTACAGGCATGAGGCATCAAACTCATCAAGAAGGACTAAATTAATCAATATATGTCAAGAACTTCACACAGAGCCTGTCATGAAATAAGCTCTACCTAGATCTTAGCTAGAATAACACTAATCAAGAATACTTTTCTTTCCTGTTTTCAAAATGACAAATTCAATTCTTCCTAAATTTTGGTAATTAATTTGTTGGGCAGGGCTCAAACATCATCTGTTGCAGATCTCCTGCCAAAGAAAATCCAGAGGGTACAGCTAGAATCCAGGAAGCATGACTCAAACGCTTATTCAACATGCATTTTATAAAGGCTCCTCCTATATCCCAGGGATCTCCTTGCCTCTTGACAAGAGCGGCAGAACATCATGGTGGACAGACACAGCACACTGCTCATTCTGGGGTGGCCAAGAAACAAGGAAGCAAAGGGACCGGAGTCCCAACATCCCCTTGAAGGAAACCCCAGGGCCCTAAACTTTCTTCTCTCAGGTTCTACCTGCTAATGGTCCCACCCTCTCATATTGCAGACAGCTGAGGACAAAACCTTCAACACATGAGGACAAATGACTATTTGAGGTGCACTTCAAACGTAGATCAAAACGAGGAAGCGCCGGGGGACAGAGGAACTCAGTCCGCTCAGCGAGGGGCAGGGAAAAGGCAGATTCGACAGAGGGAAACAAATCGGAACGGAGCCCCGAATGAAGCCCGGCTGAAAATTCAGCCTATTTCAGTGATTAAAATCTTAGCTCTCAAGGAGCATGAGAAAAATCTCTGCCCTTTAAAATTAAATTTATAACGGAACTTTATCTTACCTCGCTTTCGAGACTTTAGGTGGAAGCATAAGGTCAACACGAACTCTAGATGTCTCGCTCTTCTTTAATTCTAGCAAAAGTCACAGACGAATGTGGAGCGGAAGTGATTTGTGTTACTCTGACCCATGATTTTTCCCCCTTTTCACTTTTTCATGGGACAAAGAAAACGCCACAAGCATTACTCTCAAAGATGAAAGGATGATTCGGGGGAGAGCTACAGAAATATTTGAACTCCAGAGTATGTTTCAGAGAAGGAATCTCCTCAAGGAACGCTGAGATGAAGGGTAAATGGAGCCGTAGGCAGTTGTAACAGCACTGGACTCTGAGTTTTTGGCTAATGTTCGCATCCACGGCGTCATCAGGCTTGGCTCGGCAGATGTCGCCCCTCATTCTGAGGGCGTGTGGCAGAGAGGAAAGAAGCCAGTCTGCTTGTGAAGGAGACGGATCCAGGCTCTTACTCATCGCGTGGCAGAAAAGGCCCTGCCCACGCGCCACGCGGGGAGTGGTGGAGGTGTTTCTGCTCCTCTGCAGATGCTTTGGGACATGAGGGCGTCTTTTGTGTACAAGAACATCAGAGGAAGTACGGTAAATTAGACTGCACTTAGAAAAGAGATGTCTGGATTTACTACGTTACCCCTGGAATTAAAAGAGAAGGGGGGGGGGACCTCTTTGAAGAACACACATGTATCCAGAACTAAATCACACATGTATCCAGTAACAAAAGCCAAGTTTGAATCCAGATTTGATGTAGTCTAATCGTATTGAACCTCCAGCACATCATGAATTCATCCTGATAATTTCAAGTACCAGCTTCACATCCTAGTAGCCTGGCTTTTCAGGTCTTCTAGAGTTCTTGAACCATGAATTTTGCTCCTTCCAATGAAATGCAGCAGAACTGAAATATTATTATGATAGCTTCAGCCTGTCAATGCATCTCTGATTTGGGAACACGTTTTATTTATACAGCTATTAAAATAAATGTCTCCAAAAGCACATTTTCTTCTAAAGTGACATGTTTCACATTACAAGTTAATTGCTTTTTTAGATGTTACTAAAGTACTATCTTTCACAGTATGAGGAGATTTGGGACTATTTAGAACAGTTGCTGAATCTGGTTTCTAAGTCACTCTCTTATTTCCACATGGAGATTATGGCAGGCCTGACCACTTTAAATTTCCAAGCTCCTTATAATTGGACTACTGCCTGTCGAGTTACTGAGCATGTTGGCTTTCCACGAACACATGAATAATCTGATCGAGTCTTCTCCACCACTGATACATGGCTTTCTTTTCAGAGTCATTTGCCAACCACCTCTGTGGTTTCCTAGCAGTACTTTACTGGAATTTTATAGACTGCACATCTAAGTGAGAACAGAGCAATGCCATGAAAGGGAGCACTCCGTGACCACTTCATTCATTAGCTAGTGCTCATTCTCTACTAGTCTTGTGCTGTGAATTACTGAAGGTCATCGTCAGCAGCATTTCAAATGGATCTACTATATAGACCAGTGGGCCCAAGACGATCTTCCCCACTGTGTCAGCTCTGTTGATACTGTCCTGTTTCCACCATACTCATCTCCAGCCAGTGCTGTGGAATGTAGCATTTCCCCATCTGGATTAGCATGAAGTTTGGTTACATAGGAAAATTCCCTCTGGATTTCTTTCTGTCTTTTTTTTTTGAACCTATATAAGCACATAATAAACATTTCAAAACCTGCAAAGGCTTCCAAAACAAGCACGGCGCATTACATAACAAAACCTTTTCTTCTTCCTCTTTTAGCCAGAGAACTTTGAGCTGTTGGACAGATAGTCTTCTCTGTAGAAGCCCTTCACTGATGTATTTAAACCATTTTTGGAAAGGTTTTCAAAATTTCAGCAAATTCATTCCAAGAGGAAAGCGTTTATTTCTGTGATCTCCTCCAGCAATTTGTTCTTCGCAGCTTTTCTTTGTCATTGGAGCTTTGATCCTCTTCTGAAACAGGCTTTTTGTCTCTAGGTCAGAACTCTTCAGTTCCTTGTGCAGTTTTCTCAGATTCACGCTGATCTCCATGATTCTTTCTTCCACTTCTCTTCTGGCCGGCAGTAATCTCTTTGTACTAAAAAATATTCCTTTCCAATATGCTACACTTTCTATCCTACATCAAAACCATTTAATCTATAACTATACTGCTGTCTTTGAACCTTGGACAATATATACATCGATTAGAAAAAGACTAGATGCTACAGAATACTGTTGAGTTATAATTATATACAAACTCTTTTGGTTTATAGTACTTAAACATCTGCCTACAACAGCTAAGAACTTATTAGCAAATCTTACTACACAATACCAGTCTATATTTAGCTCTCACTTCATATAAACTCAGGAACGAACTCCTAAATATAGAAGATGTAATCAAGTGGCAAATGTTTGTATTTCAATTTGTGTTCCACAAAAAAGCCATCTAACGCTTGGCATTTATTTTCATATAATGAGAAACCTTCCTTATAGTACCATAATACTGTATATCACAAAGGATCTTTAAAACCTTTCATTCCCTGGAGAAGAACGACAGCATTTCAAAAAAGAAACTTTTAAAATAAACTTGGGAAAAATGATTGATTTCAAATAACACAATTCTTGGGAAAATCTATCTTATAGTTTGAAATGAGAGTGGGAGGATTATTTTTTAAAAGACTACGTGAAATGTTATGAGCACCAAGTATTTTCTTGTTAATTCTTTTAAAATGGACTTCAAACATGCACTCTAAAGCAAGCTAATCAAATTATTTTCTGAAACAGTTGCTCAAGTTTTCAAAAGTAAAGTTAGTGTTTGGACATTGGCAGTTAGTCTTTCGTGGGCTCAGTACCATTAGAGATCATTTCTTTTCCTGGAATATTGCTGGCTGGAAACAAAAGAAATCTATAAGAAAACAGAAATTATTAACTGAAGAAAAGATTTTGTTTAAGCACTCCTGATCACTCCTAAACAGTCCACTTAGAAATGCCCAGAAATTTCACTTATTGCTTAAGAAAAACATAAGCAGATGATTGAGGTCTAGTTGTCATTATGGAAAATCAATACGAGGAAAAGAAAAACAAGAAAATTAAATAAAATGTTGAAACCTACAAAAAAGGTTGCTATAAAGGAAATGAAAAAATTTAAAATTATGTAAATTTTTCATACTGATTTGAGAATGTTAACTATAAAAATAGAGGACATAAGACTGTGAAAGTAAAACATTAACAAAATAAAAATTTTTGAAAAGCAGAAAAAAATAGGTGAAAAATAAATAAAATAAATATATGGAAGGTAACATTTTAAAAATATCCAGGAATATAAGGCAAAAACACAAGCTACTGATTATTAGTATACCCTGTTGAAAGATATAAAAGGGTGCCTTCAAAAACTCCAGTGTCTACTCACCAGAGGTTTGGGGAAAAACAAAGAAGGAAAAAAGGGAGGATAGAAAGACAGAAGAAAGAAAATTGGGAGGAAAGGATGGAAAGAGAAGACCTTAGAGAAAAATTGTCCAAGATAAAGAAGTGTTCAAGCCACTAGTAAAAAAATGGAAATGTTGAAGGGAAAATTGGAAGGGCCAGGTATGTACCTTAGTGGCAGTCAACCTGCCTCATAAGTGCAAGGTCCTGAGTTCAATCCCCTGTACTACAAAAAAAAAAAAAAGTATCGAAATGGGTGAGGTTGTAGCTCAGTGGTCCCATGCCTGCACAAGGTCCTATGTTCAATTCCTGGTACAGAAATTAAAAACTGGAGCTGGGTTTGAACCTGCAGCCCCAGTTACATGGAATAAGAGATAGGAGAATCACTTACATCCATGAGCTAGACACCAGCCAACCTGAGCATTATTGTGAGACCCTCATCTCAATATAATTAAAGTTCAAGATATAAAGGATAAAGATAAGAAGCTAAGAATAACAACACAAGTGTACAGTTTACAAAAAGAATAATATATAATCCCTTTTAAGATGAAAAAATGAAATTGGAATCCGATTCCTTATCAGAGAAAAAATAAAAATATTTCTCATTTTGAAGTAAAAATACATAAAACAATATTTACTTAAGTGTATATGAAATCTATCTACACATTTACTTTTTCTTCAACACGTTTCCAGAAGTCTTAGCCAAGTAAGGTCACAGAAGGAAGCTAGAGTTGTCTTAACATGTATTCCCCAAGACACAGACTTAGAGTTCTCGTGCTACCTTTTGTTTTAGGCATCCAATGAAAGGAAAGCAGGGATTGGGTGCAAGGGAGAAGCACCCAATTCAAGAGCGCACTAGCAGGTTGACAAGTACAACTACTTCATCTCGTAGAATACCATCTTCAAAGGTCTCTTCCAAGAAGAAACGGACTCCTGTGTCCCTTGGCTTCCACAGAGAGTTAACATCAGCAGACTTCCGGTTCTCAAGTGCTTCAAAAGAGATAGTGTCTCATAGTGTGGGATCAAGACGGAAGTGATGACACTGGGTCAAGAGGCAGCAGTGGGGGATGTTGGGAAAGACTGGTGATTAGTGAGTCAAATAGCACCTACACAGCATGTAAAAAGAGTAGTAAGAATATTCAAAAAGGAGAAATAGAACCCACATTGCAGAATGTGTGATTGCCAGCTTAGAAACTGAAGGCACTTTAGACTCCGCTAAGTGATTACTTCTGAGGAAATGCGATTGATGGGCACTGAAAGAGGATTTTTATATTTTCTTCCAAACATGTGTTTCTTTCCTACAGTGAACAACCTCAGTGTAAAAAACCATCCTTAAATATGAAAAAATATTGAATATTACTTTAAAAATAAGAAAGAAGTGCTGGGCATGGTGGCTCACACCTGTAATCACAGCACTCAGGAGGCACAGGCAGGCGGATTGCTGAGTTTGAGGCTCGTCTGGGCTACATAGTGAGTTCAGGGCCAGCCTGAACCACAAAGGGAGACCCTGTCTAAAAAAAGAAAAGAAAAGAAAGAAACACAAGATGCACTTCTTCACAGTTTTCCCTGATCACTCCACCAGGAAATGAAGTGTCCCTTTCCTATCAAAAGAAGAGACTGGCAGCCAGGTGTGGTGGCTCACGCCTGTAATCCTAGAACTCGGGAGGCAGAGACAGGAGGTTTGCTGAGTTCGAGGCTTGCCTGGGCTACATAGTGAGCTCTGGGCCAGCCTGAACTACAAAGTGACTTGCTGTCTCAAAAAAAAAAAAAAAAAAAGAAGAGACTGGCAATGTATAAAGTTAGGGGTTTATTTTACTCAAAGTTCTGGGAGGCGGGAAGTCCGAAATCCTGGAATTGACAGTGATGAGGGCCTCTTTGTTGTGTTATAATATGGTGAAGAGATTCATGTGGTGAGACAGGAAGAGCACGCCCTCTAGCTCTTCTCTCTTCTTCCTGTGAAGTCACTAGCGCCATGAGAGTGTGACTCTCCAATTACCTTCTGATGGTCCTATTTCTGAATATATATAGGATCTGGGAATTAAATTTCCAACACATGAAATTTGGGAGAACACAGTCAAACCGTAGTATGGGCTTACCGTATAGTATGCAAATTTGCAGCTGTGACTTTATATCTGTAGATGGACGAAAACACACTGGACATGCATTAGCAGTCACGTAGGATCAGAATATTTCTCAAACATCTTCCTTACTGTGATTTTTGAAGATACTCACAAATATCAGTCAGATTAATGTAACATAATAAGATATTTCATACACTTAGATTTTTGATCATATGGAAAGTAACAGGTAATAGGAGCCCTTCATTTAAAACTGAACCTCTAATTTTAGTGATATACAGATCATAGAGAACTGAAGGATTTTACACCATGACAAATCAGTAGATGTTATAGATGGTATTTCTAAATATTTGAAATTATTCATACTTTTTAATTTATTCTGGAAAACAACAAAACTGATGATAATTATACAAATTGAAGTCCCGTGCACAAGCTGTAGTATTTACAAATATTTCCACAGAACATAGAAATAACCTTTACATTTTTAATGTAACCTTTACATTTTTAATATAGTGCCAGGCATGGTGTCTATTCTGTTTATTATTATTTTATTATTATTAGTTTATTAGTAGTAATTATTTATTATTAGTTATTATTAGTTTATAATTAGTTTATTCTTAGTTTATCATTAGTTTATTCTTAGAAAAGGAATGCAAGTCATTTCCTAAATAATTTTCATCTGATCAAGAAAATTTCCCAAAAGTCAATATAAAGAGGAAGAAATAGATGGAAAATTTCAGTTTCTAATATTGGGAACTTTTAGGCAGTGATCTTCAAAGTAAAATATGAGAATGAAAACTGACAAATTAACTTGTGGAATACAGGATAAAATAATAAAACATACAGTTTCATTTTGACCTCCTTTTCTCAGTTTTTCTCATTTCTTCATTTATAATATTTTTCTTATGCTATTTTATTATTGATTGCCCTAAATTTCTCAATATATATATGTTTAAATTACTATACTGTATTTTAAATTGTGACTTTATTTATTCCTGTAAATTTTCTTATATGAAAACACACACACACACACACATATATGGGTTCTTAAAATATAACACTATTTTCCTCATATCTTTAACCTCCATGTATCTATAATTTAAAAAAAAATTCCATTCTGGGCTGGAGATTTAGCTCAGTGGTTCCAGCACCTGCCTCGCAAGTGCAAGGTCCTGAGTTCAATCCCCAGCAATTACATACAATGCTGGGCATGGTGACTCACACCCACTAGCAATCAATACCACATACCACAGTGCTGGGCATGGTGGCTCACACCTGTAATCCCAGCACTCAGGAGGCAGAGGCAGGAGGATTGCTGAGTTCAAGGCTTACCTGGGTTACATGGTGAGCTCAGGGACAGCCTGAACTACAAAGCTATTCCCTGTCTCAAAAAAAAAAAATCCATTCTTAGAAATACATATTCATAATTAATTTTCTCCCAGTTGGAAGATATAACTCCACTTAACAATATATTTGTGGTGGATTTAGATATTTAGGATTTTCTTTGATGATTTAAATATGTTTCTCACTGTCCTGGGTTTTGTTGAAAATCCACCACTACAGCAGTCTTCTATTCTCAGCTCTGAATGATAAAAATGGTGGGAAGATATCACATCTGTGTTCACAATGAAAGAAAAGCTGATCAAAAATCAATAATTCTTAATTCTATCAGACAAGGTGATGAGGTAGTTCAAAACGTAGAGTACTGCATTACATAGAGTCACCTTTGAGATCGCTGTACTGGGAGTGCAAGGTGTTTGAGCTCATAGCACAGGAACCCTTAAATAGCAACTCGAAAACCACCAGAGGCTGATCGTGGACTCTTCTGAGACTTTCAAGCTCCTGGCATCATTGTTTTAGGAGGATCATGTACACTTTCACAACTTTTTCCTCTCAGAGACCCACTGCCTTCTCAAGAGGAAAAATAAGGCCCCTTACACATTTGGAAAAGGAGAGAAAAGTAACCTGAATTAGACTCAGGTGCAAAGTGACCCCTCAGAAATTCACTCCAGACATTCAGTTCTCCACATCAAAGTCCTCTCCTCCAGACACACTGATCTACCAGAGTCTTCTTTGGCCTAGAAAAAAGGCAATTAGAAAACTTCAGCTCATGTTATTGCTCCTGTCTCCAATGAAGGGAGGAAAAGGAGCTATGAAACTTTTCTAAAACTTAAATTCCAGGAACTCAGGCCCACTAAAAAGTAACTGAGTTTTAAACCAAACTCATATTCAACTACTTTGCTCTCCTTAGCCTAACACCAAAACAGAGCCTCATACAATGGAGAGAGATAGAACTAGTCTCTTTTTAAGGAGTTTCCATGGAAACCCAAGTACAAGGAAGGGAGACATAAACAGAAAAACCCAGAAAAAGCTCCTGACATCTCCAACAAATATTAAACACAGCTTAACTCTTCTCTAGATCAACATGAAATTTCACACAAAAAGTCTATTTATCTCATTTCCTTTGACTGGATACTTCATGTCCAGTTTTTAAGGAAAAAACTTGTGAGATATGCTACAAAGCTAGAAACTGCATAGATGCCGGAGAGACAAAACAAACTTTGGAACCAGCCACAGATACGGAAGCCAGACACTTCAGAATAATCAAATATAAAGTTTAAAGAAACTATGATTAATGTTCTAAGAGCCCTGCTAGAAAAAGTGAAGCCTAAGCAAGGATGGATCAGAGAAGGAAGCGTAGAGAGACACTTACAAGGAAAACGAAATGCTGGAAATCAAAGACAGTGTTAATAACAATGAAAAATGTCTTGATGTCTTGAGCACTAGACTGAACTTGACCAAGCAAAGAGAAAAACAACAGCAACAAAAACTGGACCTAGAAGAACTAATACTCGTGGGTGTGGAACAATTACAAATGATGGAACTTATAAAGAATGAGGATAGAAGAAGGTAATGCAAAAAAAAAAAAAGATAGAAAAATATTTAAAATAATAATAGCTCAAAAACTTTCAAGCTGAATTACAACACCAAACCATAGACTCAGGAAGCTTAGAGGAGTCTAGCAGAATAAGCAACAACAACAACAACAATAAATATGTGTCTACGGGCATCATATTCAAAGGGCAGAAACTCTAAGACAAACAGAACATATTAAAAGAAGCTAGAAGACAAGTAACTGTTTACTTATGTCGGGTTTAGAATATACAGAGCATTAAGTTTCTCTTCAGTAAGCAAGAAAAGAAGAGTGGAGTGAATTACTCAAACAGATGAGTGAGGAGTAGAAGTCGAGTCTAGGTTGGTTGGGTTTTAGTGACATCGTCACTGAGTTTTGGTAGAGCACGGCAGATCTCTGCTTCTCTACCCTGAAAACAGGGTGAGAGGGATCCTTCCACAGTGCTCAGGCTGGGAGCATAGCTCTTGAACTTCCAATGTGTGGGGGTTCAGATCACACACCTCTTGAGACAGAGATGTGGTGGGTTTTAATTAACTCCCCCAGGAAGACTGTCTTCTAAGTATCCAGCACTAAAGACTGACTTGCTCTGCTTTCAGATATTTTCAACCCAGTTTATAGAAGACCCTGGTGATCATAACTGTGGTTCAATTAGAAATGATCTTCCTTTATTTTAGCTCTTTATGGCAGAAGCTATTTGCCTGAAACAATGTCTCATGCCTGGTCTTGAAGCTACCTTCTCCATTTTGAATATTTTTACTTACGCTTTGCAATGTCCTTTGAATGCTAGATGTTTAGTTTCATTGTTTACTAACAAAATGAATATACACAAACTGGAGGGCCAGGCTTTGAAAATGCTTCATGGATATTGAAATATGATCTAAAATGCCTGCTCATGCAACTTAGAACTGTCCCCTTACATTCTCCTAAAAGTTACTGTTAGGGTTTAGGTATAAGATGGCTACAAAGCCACAGGTGTTTGGAAGGTGAACACACTATGCGTCACTACAGCTGGCTTGTTACTAGACCTTGAGGGCTGGTCAGAAGAGGCGGGCCACTGGGTTGGGACGTGGAGAGGTTTGCCTCCTTCTATGGCAGGACCTCCTTTCCCTCCCTGCTTCTTGCCGCCCCTGATGTGAGATGTTTCCTCTGCTGTCACACCATTTCTGACTAGGACCCAGAAAACCATGGACTGTACCCATGGGGCAGAAGAAACTTCACTTCCTTTAAGTTGCAAGTGTTGGGAATTTTGTCTGAGCAAAAAGAGTGACTCAAGACAGCTACCTGTACTTCATTTCTCTCCAAGCTTATATATCCATCATTGTTATCAACCCACTCAATGCATCTTACTGAGAAATACGCATATATATGTGGAATCTATTTGTATAGAACTTGTAGGTCTATAGACATTTGTAACTATCCTTTAAGAAAAACAAAGCCACATTCTGCATTGGTGGAATTTTTTTGAAGGAATGATTAACTGTAGGAGTATTTAGAAGATAAGAACCATATAACTTTTTCAAGAAATTATTTTATGTATTTAAACGAGTACCAACAAATTAATGTTTTTGAATTATTGATGCTTACACTAAAGGTTTAATAAGAAAGAGATAGTGTATATATTGCCATCCAAGTCAAATAAATGTCATGAAATTAATTTTCTACCAAGTGATACTTATTCAGTTTTATGTTTCCTATCGCAACTTCTGTATATCTTTCAGATGTTTTTATCACTTAAATTTTTGAATATTCACTCTTGTGGTAGCTTCATACTTCTCAAATTTCAGTAGTTTATTTTGTTGTTGTTCTCAGCTAACTTTACTTTCTTGGAGCTGTTCTGCCAGCTTTTCATGTTGCTTGAAAAGCACTCAGCTCTCTGAACATCTGGAAACAAAATCTCGCAATCAACAGCAGCATTTTCATTACTGGAAGTCTGTTAGCTTGTGAATATCTTGTGTTGCCTTTCTACTAGGTATGTTGAGAAACTGCATCGTCTGAGTCTAGTGAAACAAGAGTGAACACAGAGCAGCACAGTGTTACCCAGGGCATCTTTGTTCCCTGCTTCATCTAGTCATTTCTCTTACCTTTTGGGGGCTAAGTGCTTTTCCTTTAACTGCACGGTGCTGAACTGCCGTTGACATCAAATAAATACCAGTGTCCTTTCAACAATGATTTAAAATTTAAATACTTCAGATGGAGTGAGGGCTCTTAACATGCTCTGAATCTTGTTAAAACCACATACCTTTTGTGTACTTATTCTTATTTTGACTTGAATTAAATCCATGATTTGGGAATTGCATACTTCCATTTGGCTGTCCCACAGAAAAGGGTCCACTATAATTTATGAGCCTCTAGGCCACTGTAGTTCAAATTCTGGTCCCAAATACAAAGTAAGACACTGTTTTGTCAAGCAGTCTTCCAGGGCAAAGCTATAGATGATATTTTGTTTGATTCCTCTAAATGATTAGTTAGAAAATGTTTTAAACTATTTGTTTTATTTTTCTGCAAAAATCATTTAAATGCAATCTATGTTTTGCACTTACAATTCTAAATGAGAAAAGAAAATTTGAAGTAGTTGAATCCACAGGTTTTCCAATTGAGCTCAGTGAATTCATGATAATGCGAAGGCCCCATTTGGGGGCGAACTTGATGGAAATAATGTTGTGGGGTTGAGGATGATGGAAGTGAGCAATAGAGCACCTTCGTCAGAAAAGTCTGGCTTTCATCTATCTTTCATATTAAGATTATTTTTAAGATTTGATCCGAGTAAACTTTTCCATGACTTAAAAAGTTGATTTGTTATAGCAGCTCCAAGCGATTAAGCTGTTAATGTTAGGAAACAGTGATTGGATTGGGCTCAGGTGTGCATCGTCCTGTGCTGAACTTTCAGATTTCGAAGTTATAATGGGTTTGTCGGTCATTCAGTACCCTGTGCCTTCCAGTATTCCATAATCAAAAAGATAATCAAAGTACACAGGCAGAGCTTATTTAGCACCTTTGTAACTGGCCATTAAAAGTCAGTGTGGAATTAAACAGGCACTTGGACCAGGCAACAATATCAGCACAAACATCCTTGTATTTTTGTGCTAACGTTACAGCTCTCTTGTTTCTCTGCTATCTACTTATTTGTATTTCATAGTGTCTGTGTGCTGAGTGACTGAAACATAAAAGTCTTCTTTAATAAAGTCTGAATCTTTTTAAGTCTAACTCTTCTCAACAGGCATAAGGCCAAGCTTTTTATTTTTTAATTTAATCTTCCTATGCATTTTTATCATTATTAAGGATTTTATTTTTTTTTTTAGTTATAAAAGAGAGAAGTCACTTCTTTAGTGATTTGTGCTGTACAGGTAGCAGGATTTTCCTCACGTGGTTATGAAAAAAATCTTTCTTTGAAAAAGGGAAATACTATATCCATTGAACAACAACTCCCCAGTTCTCCTCCTCCTCTCTTGATAATCAGCATTTTACACTCTGTTACTATGGTTTTTCTACTCTAAAGATCTCATATAAGTGAGATCACACAGTGTCTGTTATTTTGTGACTTGACTCATTTCCGTTAACATAATGTATGCAAGGTTCATCCCTGAGGTGACAAGTGACAAGATTTCTTTCTTTCTAGGCTAAATAATATTCCACTATCATTGTATACCAAGTTTCCTTTCTCCGATGCATCTGATGATGGACATTTGGATCATTTAAATTAATTAGTATAATGTTTCATGAATAAGCCTTTTATAGACATATATGCAAATATGTCTTCAATATCCTTAATTTCTATTATTCTGGAAATATGTGCAGGAGTAAGTCACTGAATAAAATTATAATTTTATTATTTTTTAGCAATTTTTAGGAATCTCTTGACTGTATCCTGTGGTAGCTGCACTACTAGACATTGTCAGCAATAAGGCACAAAGATCCTGTTTCTCCAGATCATTACCAACACATTCTGTTTTGCAAAGGGGCCATTCTAAATGTTAAGAAGTGATATTTCATTATGATTGTGACTTGCATTTCTCTAGCTGTTAAAGCAGTTGAACTTGCTCTCATACACTCGTTCACTTTTTATGTGTCTCCTTCAGTGAAGCTTCTCTCCAGGATCTCTGCCCACTTCATCGTGGGTTACTTGCCTTTTGTTGTTCTTGCTGACTGTTTCGGTGTCGGTTAATCACACTGTATTAGCTTTTGCAATGTTAATTCTCTACCAATAAAACTATTAGATTTATACAAGGAGAAACGGGGTACACAGCATAAAATCTGTAATGGAGTCAGACATAGGGGCTGGCTCTGACTGCAGAGTGAGGTGGGATCCCAGAATCCGCACCGTGTCACCCCTCAGGAGCCCGCGAGCTGGGGGCAGGAGGAAGGACACAGTCACCATCCAGAGCTCACTGTCCTCCCTCTTCTGGGGAGCCCACCCCGGGTCCTCCAGGCTGTCCTTTTATCTTTGGTTTTAATTTTTTCTCTTTTCTTCGACCCGAGTTCACTCCTCAGAGCCAGTTTCTCCTTTCTCCTCCACCTTCCTCTTCACGTAAACTTTGTGCTGTGTTGGACTTGTCTTGCTCAAGTCTCGGAGACCAGAAGGACCTGGAATGAAGACATGAGCACCCTCAAACCTGAGAGCTTTATTCAGCGACCCACTTGTAAAAGGAGCTAATAAAATGATAGCGTCTCAGAAACTTCTTTGAAAATTTCACCATTCTAATCAATAGCTTTACAATGTTCCCTCAGATTCGTATAAATCTATGTTCTTCGAATTTCACTAGTAACTGCATCCTCTAAAGCGTTTTAGTTCATGGGTTCTTATTAACAGACCCAATAAACAGGAAATAGTTAACAACACTTAACGGTAGACAGGAAGCAAAAATACAAGGCCATATTACGAGTGTTTTAGGGTAATCATAGCCAGAGCTCCTACCTGATTGCCCATATTGGGGCCATAGACCAGCCCTGAACGTCTGTCAGAACGGCCTGTACTCAGCTCCCCTTAGCTTGTAGGAGGAGGAAGGGGAACCGGCACACCTGTCCCTTCCAGGAACATCTGATTCAAAGCAGGGGAGTTATTGTATTTTTACTTCAAGTCTCCTTCCAGGTAAAGGAAAATTATACGAACACTTCTGTTTTTAGCTGCCCTTGTTTGACTCCCTTCGCTGCTCTGACAGTGTCATGAATTTTCATCGGAAGCCTTCCCTCCGAGCCCGCTGTCTCTGGTTCACGCCGCTCTAGTCCGTATTCCGGGTAGCAAGGCCCGCATCGAAAGCGTTCTCCTTCCACCCCGTTCCCAGTCATGGCGAATTGGAATAGGTAAGTAACGACACCATCACGCACAGCCAATGTATTTGTCACTCTTGGGCCCAACTTAGCAAGTTATAGCGGAGAAATAATCTAACCTGACCATCTCTTTGGAATTCTTTCATTTAAAATCAGAGGAACAAACATCACTATTTTTTATGTTTGTAATTATTTTTATTTTTTAATTGAATTCTTTATTGGTACATTTTATACACAGCTCACAATCACACTCAACACGGGAATTTGCACCAGTACCTGACAGAAGTTAATCCTCATTTTTACCCATATTCTACCCACACACAATCCCCTACCTCTTATATACATGCTATTTCTTTTTCTTTCCAAATCATATTTATTCTTTCCCCTCATTACGTTCCCCCACCCATTCCCCTTGAATATTTCCTATTTTAGAAAATCTATCATACATCCTAGAACTCATTGACATCACTATTTTGTTTTGGAATCTTAAACTTTCATGCAGTATTTCTAGTCTGGAGTCTAGTGGGTCTGCCATTGAGAAAGGCTGCTTACATAAAAGTGAGGATTTTTCAGTAAGTTCCACAAATACATAGCCATTTATTTAATAAAGACTGCTAATTATTCCTCTGGCTACTAAATTCCAAAACATAAGGCTAGAATTGTGTTGATCTCTTATTCTTTGTTACCTGCATCTTTTTAAACATGTATTTTCATTTCTTGACTTTTTAATCTATCAAACCATCACTTTTTAGGGTGATTAGGAACTCAGAACTCCAGAAAATGGCGTTTTTAAAAATCCATCACTGTGCTAGAAGCGAATTCCTTGATCTGATGAAATATAACAAAGAGGATCCAACTGTTACAATATCTGTGGTTGTTTGTTTGTGCTGGGGTACGAGCCATTGAACCCAGGCCCTTCCCAATGACTACATTTTCAATCTTTTTTAAACTCCTTTTCTGAGACGAGGTCTCACTAAGTGACTAAGATGCCTAGACTTGCCCTGAACTTCCAATATTCCTGCTGGGCCTTCCAAGAGTGCTGAGATTACAGGCAAGCACCACCACACTATATAAAATAATTACTTTTGTCAGAGTCTTTGGACAGCATTAGCAATGTTGGTTTCAGTTAGTGAATATGGGAAAACAAATCCAGAACATTTATCAAATCCTGTCAATATCCATTTAAGTACCTTCCCCCAGCAAGAGATTAAAAAAAAAAAAGCAGTATAATTCACAGGCCATCTATGGACTGGCAGAAGTGACCTGCAGATTTTGCTTTCTTTGATAGCAAACAGGAAATTTTGTTAACATTTCGGGCTGTAGGACAGACCACGAGGGTGTGCTGCCTTCGGGCACCCTGTGGTGTGATGTGAATTCTCTGGTGTGCATTTAAGCCACAGACTCAGGACATCATGTTCAAAACTGCAACTAGAGCATCAGCTCCTTAAGTAACATCCTGAGGTGCTGGCCCAGGTGTGCCCAGAGCAGGACCAGCCCACCTTTCCTTCTCCCTCAGGATTTCCATGAAGGTTTTCCAAGAGCAGTGCGCCGTACAGGGGTCTCTTTATGGTTCCTCTGGTTCCTTTTCCAGAACAGATTGAAAGCCCCAAGTCAGTGTAGACCCCAGAGTGAGGCTTTTGTTCCTAGTTGTTCTGTGGTGCCAGGGACCCACCGTGAGCTTCAACTCGTCCATAAATATTTACTCTGCTCCATAAAGGGTAGCTGAATTTTAACCTTTTATACTTTTCCATCTGAAGCTACTCTCTGTAAGCCAGGCCAATTGCAAAACACCCTTGGGCAACTCCTCCAAAAGTCCCCATTTAGGAGCAGCAGCAGCAGCAGCAGCAGCAGCAGCAGCAGCAGCCGCTGCCGCCACCACTGCCGCCGCCACTCAGTCCTTACACAGCTCTCGAGTAGGTCATGGAAGGAAGAATATACTTGCTTCTTAATATATTGTCATGTTTTATAAACTCTCAGGTAGGATGCTCTAATATATAATTCTTTCATTTACTATTTGGTCATTGTCCTTTCTTTTGGGATGTTTTTCTGAAATCACCCATCATGATGGCTGTTTTAGGGTATAATATGAAATCATTGATTTATGTCAGATGACTTAAGTTCAGTGCATAATCATAAGCTAGTGCCTATGTATTAAAAGAAGTCTACCTGGAGCAGAATCTGGTCACCTTGGACTTCAGAAGTCCAAGGCCGTGGATAAAGAGCGGTGGTCACGAGCCATGTGAGAGTCCCAGGTAACAGGCCAGTATGTCTAGCATCATTTAGAAGAGCACAGTGGGGTTACAGCCTCCTGTAGTTTTAAGAAGAGTTTGGTTTTGTTCAAACCTCAAATTATATATGGGCATCAATTATTTTAAGAATCAGGGCAAGCATTATCACAAAGTGAGAGTTACCATTCCTCTAACAGTTAAGAAACCTCAGGAAATATTGCTCTGGTGGAAAGATGATAGGCAATAGAAATGTTTCATTTTTAATAGTCTGCGCTGGTCAAATTTTCATTGCCATTACGTGCCCATCACAGAATACCTTAGACAAGTTAATTTATAAGTTAAAAAGGTCTAATTTTCTCACTATGCTGAGATGGAAAGTTCCAACAGGAACAGGTGAGTGGTCTCTTTGAAAGGATCACTGGACAACAGATAGCAGTAGTGACGGCACTTGTGGGAAGAGTGATCAACTTGCTAGACAGGAAGTCAGAGAGAGAAACTCAGCTCCGAAGACACCTTTCAAAGAGATTTCTTAGCTACCCAAAGGATGTCCCACAATGCCTCGCCTTTTAAAATTGCACCACCTCACACCATAGCATTGAGGACCCCACTTCTAACATCAGGCACAAGACATAGCTTGCTTCAGTGCATACAATCCTCAACTGAGTCCCAGTTTACATGGAAGTTAAACTTGATCATCAGTTTCAGAAATAGTACCATCAATAATTACAATAACAAGACTCTTCTCATTCCACTGTAACAATATCAGGAACGGTTCAAATATCTTTAAGATAATAAAATAACTACATATTGGTAATGAAGTACTTAAATCAACATAGCGAGAGATTGTTCCTGACAGCTAACACCAAGAAAATGCATTAAACAGATTAATTAGAGAATAACAGTCACTGTTACACGTTAGTAGTCACTACTAGAATATAGACAATACACAAAACGATAAAGCAGTATATTGCCAGTTGAGCCATGGAAAATGTACACTGTGAAAAAGTTTTCAATACATCAAAGCAAAGTCCTGAATGTTTAAGTGATCTATAGGAAAGGAATAGAGGAAAGAGAACAAATAAATAAATATAAATACAAATACAGAAATCTCACACAGTAAGCCAGGAGTGGTTGCACTGTCCTGTCAGCCCAGCACACTAGGAGGCTGAGACAGAAGGATCACAAGTTTGAGCCCAACCTGGGCAGTTAAGGGACTTTTCAAGACCCTATATCAAAATAAGAAGATAAAATTGAGACACACCTCAATGGCAAGGCTCTTGGTTCAATTCCCAGGCCTGCAGAAAATAAACAAGCAATACCCAAGAAAACCTAGGTAAGAAAGTAGAAGAATTAAACCCTATCACATGAATAATTTCCATAAATATAAGTAATTACCATGCTATTCAGAGTGAAAGAGTCAGTTACACAGTTGTGCATGGGAACTCCCATGCATGGCAAGAATTAGTCCTGCCTCGCTCCCCTCTCCTAAATTACTGACTTCAGCACGAAGGGAGGATGATTATAATGAACTTGTGCCAGCTAGGGCCTACC
Organism: Thryonomys swinderianus; assembly: GCA_004025085.1. Taxonomy (NCBI): domain Eukaryota; kingdom Metazoa; phylum Chordata; class Mammalia; order Rodentia; family Thryonomyidae; genus Thryonomys; species Thryonomys swinderianus. The sequence goes on from PVIC010006481.1 coordinate 44,129, forward strand.
TCGGAGCCCAGGAAGAGGCAGAGATAAAAACCCACAGCATCACCATGAATGAATAATAGAGAGGAGGGGACAACGATGTGAATCCCTTCTGTACAGATAGATCTATCCGTGGAAATATACTTCCAGACAGTAGTAAGTGCTATGAGAGATATTCAATAAGTAGTGAAATAGACACTGGCCACAGACAGGCTGTGCATTTTTTAGAGATTATGGTGGAAAAGGCATCTACAGGAGGTGCTGCTAGGGCTGAGATGGGAATTAGGGCAGGTTCCAATTTACAGAAGAAAATCTGGGCAGACTAACTGTGGTCTGCTTGCTGATTTCATCACACTTCTATATAGGTTTGCAGTCGACAGGGCCAGGATCTGCTGAGTCCCTTTTACACCTCCTGGGGCCTGGCAAGGATGAGATACCCAACACGTATTTCTGACTGAACAAAGAAGAGGAGGGGAATTGCAAGCACAAAGGTGCTTTTATGAAAGGCTTTGGAACTGGCTGGCTCTGAAATACTGGAAAAAAGGAAAGGGCTAGTTGGACAGATGAGTGACACCAACCAAAGTAGGAAAGATGGGACACAAGATTTCAATAGGATATATACCTCAAAGAATTAAAACTACCTAGCTCTAGAATCTAGGTAGAACATACACACCTCCGATTGCCTTGATATCAGAGAATAACTATATTTTTGAAGAATGTATAGAATGGAAATTATTTTTTATCACTTCTCAGCCTTTTGATCAAGTGTAGAATTGAAATTATTTTAAAAGTAATATAGGCCTGGAAGGTATGAGTACAAGATAAACTATAAATTCAGATTGTCAAGTATTTCCATCATATATACATAAAAACAAATACCATTTAAAGGTTACTAACTAAACCAGGTGGTATCCTAATGTTACTTAGTGGTTATGTTGAGTCACATTATTCTAAGCATTTTTATGTACTTATTAAAATTTCATATAATCTTATGAAGTAACTAGTATTTTTTCTTTGTAAATGAGGCCTAGTTAGGAAGAAAAACTGTCCAGTATGCCCCATATAATATGGGCAGTTGAGTGGAACTGTATTCATACTGACCAATGCTACCATTCTAGGGTTAGAGATAGCATTTTAAAATGTTTTTAAATATATAAATGGACAGTAGATATACACATAAGATTGAACCCACATTTCTATGGGATAATTGAGCTGTTTTTAACAAATGTCATCCACTAGCTCCTGAGCTACATTAATTGAAATTTGATGAACACAAAACAAGACACAAGAAGTCCCTCTTCCTATATAAACTTTTATTACCTTATTTCCAGAAATCACCTTTTCCCTAATGCAAGAGTTAGATCTTAAACAGTTTCCCTGTGTATCCTTGTTCGTTATTCCTTTTGCTTTCAAGTATTTTTCACTAAAAATCTGTCATGTTTATTCTTTGGGCGATTTTCTTAGACTTTGTTTATTTCAGTCTTGTTGAGTGCTTTTAACATGGCTGAATACCTTTGGTAATATTTTGGTATATAATTCTACTTATAAATAATATGTTTAAGTGAAGAAAAAGATCCATGCAATACTGCTTAAAAGAATGTTCCTTAGAATAAGGTTATTTATTTTAGAAAATAATCATTCTATATATTATACATCCCTAAATATTCTGTAGTAACTTAAGAGAAAATATGCCTGTAGGAATCCAAATTAGCTTTCCATTGCTCTCCACAAAAACTATTATTGATACCTTTATTCTTTTTAACCTCCAGACAGTACAAGCATAGATTTCAATTGAATGCTATTTCAAGAACATACTTTAGAGCATTTAAAAGCTTTTCCCTCATATTTGACTTGTAATTTGTAGTCTAATCTTACAATTTTCGACTATAAAATAGTAAATTATTCACTCTCTTTTTTAGTGTCTCCTTTCAATGTCACTCTCACGTGGAATGCTCTTGCCATAATTTTCTTTGAGGGGTTAGCATCTAGGTACTAATTTTTGATGCTCTTCAAATACTATATTGATTGCACACTATAATGTTTAATCAGCTTTTCTAAGCAGAGATACTATTTGCCTTTTCATATTCTACAAGACGTTTATCTGTAAGAGTCAGCTATTCTGAAAATCACTGAATGTTGCTTTTTCCAGTATAACTGAATAATTCTTAATTATAAAAATATTTTAATTTGCTTTCACTAACACATATCATTTAAAAAATTAATTTTTAAATTGCCAAAAGTATTACCTTATACCCACTAAATCTTTTTCTCCTATCCACTCTACACTTTTATAGGACCATTTATCAAAAAAAAAACTGTACAGCAGAGTTTTCAGCCTGTTAGAGCTATAATTAATAAGAACATTTAAATGTAGAATTGGTGAGACGTTATAAGATCTTCACTCAGACTTCCACATTTTAAAGTTTTTCCTGCCAAAATGGACTTGCATCTATGAATCTGATGCTGCAGAAATTTGCTGGGAATCCATCTGAACACAATCAATCACTGCATAACTGCTGAAATTGTTTAGAGGCTTTTTTTCCTTGACTGAAAGAAACTGACCTATAGTCACAGATCATCTGTTGTATATCAGAAAAATTACATGCTTTTGAATGGATAAATTAACTGCATGGCTAGCAATCCATCAACAGAAACTCAAGCAAAAACTATTCTGAAATTTAATATTTTTTTGCATATCTTTACACTAGTTCATTGATTCATGAACTTGGATGGAGTTAAAATAGAAATAGAGACATATTAAGCTTCTCTGAGTCAGTTATTCCGTGTACCCTTAACCTTAATTATATTGGTTTGCCCTTTTCTTGTGGCTGTTAAATATTATAGTATGCAAAACTATTCCTGGGACTATTGACAAATATGTCAAATCTTGTGTTCTTCAAAACTGATCTAAGTGTTTTGCATCTTCCACAGCCAGTTGTGGCAGTGAGGTCCATTTCATTAAATTCTGTGAAGTCAAAGGACAAAGGCAGAAGCCCCTGAATCTCAAACAGAGAAAAATTGGTCTGCATGCCCCCTGTTTGAAGCCAGCTCTTGTGATCATGAGGAAGAGAAATCCATTCAGAATAGCGTAAGAGAAATGGAAGTATTATACAAAGGATGTAACTATCCGAAATCAGCGATGTGAACAAAGCAATGACAGGTGCAAAGGATTGTTAAACCATAGAGCTGAGGATGCAAAGAGAGCCCCGTGAGTTACTCCAGGACGGAGGAGGAGCACGTGACGATAGGCCCGGCTGGAAGGAGGACTTCCAGGCACAGGCTGCACCTGTCGGAAAAGGTGAAGCTCCATCTCCCCAGGCCGTTCAGGGCAGAGTCAGTCCGTGGTAGGAAACAAGGTGGCAAAAGGTCACCGTGCACAAGTCGGTGACACAGCTGGAGCCGGGAAGCCTGTGGATGCCGATCACACAGAAGGGCCGAGACGGGCGCACGGTCAGGGGCTGCCGCTCTCCTTCCCCAGGTCCCACCGGCATCCACTGCTGCCGCAATTCCTCTTGTGTTCACTACCGCCGGGAAGTGCGCGGAGCCCAGTCTGGGGCCGCAGTGAGGTACGAAGGGTGAACTTGGACCCGAGGGGCAGTCAGCGGCCGCTGACACAGGTGAGGATGGATCGAACCGAGTCACACCGAGGGCCCAGCTCTCGTCCTCTCTTTCTCCCCTGATGTGGTTTTCCCCTCCCCGAAGGTGTGGCAGTTGGCCCAGCCTTCTTTCCCCAGTCTTGAGTGCCTTCTTCGTAATTTAACTTGTTCACGAGCAAGTACATCCTTTCTCTATTGGGCAGTTGGGCTCCATGTTCATTTCTCACAGGTAAATTCCATCAGTTTTTAATGGTTGAGTTCTTGAAGAAGAAAATAGGCGTACAAAGTTCATTTTTTCTAGCAGATCTCATTACCGTCCTTGAGGCCCCTCCTAATCTAACTGTTTTTGTACCTGGCAGTGGATCACGTGATGTAAAACATCTCACAGAAAAACATCACAGATGAATAATTTCCACTGTACGTTGCTGCGGCTGAAAGACACTGGTTGATATTTCTATTAGATTTGAGTGTGTGTGTGTGTGTGTGTGTGTGTGTGTGTGTGTGTGGCTCCTGCAGCCTGAATAACTTTGTTTTCCCAAAATTAATATGACAAAATCTTAACCCTCAGTGTGCTAGAATTTAGGGCTGGGGAGTTATTTGGAGATATTAGCTCATCAATAGCCTTCTGCCCTTATAAATGACACCGATTGGCACTGTTTTGCTATTGCTACTAGGAAATAAACAGAAAGAGAAGCTGCAGTGTATGGGAAAATGAGATTTGAGGAGACATTGCCTGAATCTTGATATTTTCAGTCTCCAGAACTGTAAAATATAAATTTCTGACATATATATAAGGTGCCTAGATTTTGGTATTGTGCCCCAAATAAAAACAGGACAATGTCTACGCCTAACATTTACCTGGTAAAATGTTTCACAGCAAAAAGTCAACTATATCTAAGCAATTTTATATTTTACCCCTCCTGTGAATGTTATAAACTTCAGTCACAAGATCCCTTTTCAACCCCATAAAGCAATTCTTTTTTTTTGCATTTACTGGATGACTCTCAGTGTTTTCATAAATTCTTTTGCTAGTATGCCAACATCAAAGTAGGTCTAACATGAGCCCAAATAAACCTTTCTCTTTCTCAAGAAAAAAAACCTAGGAAAACTCAAAAGAAGAGTTATATTCTGATTCATTTTTGCCACACCTTACAGCATTTTACCGCATTACTCAAGATCAAAACAGCTGTGTATGGAGGGAATACAACTCAAAGCACTTTAAAAAAAGGGGGGGGGACATTCAGAGGTGTTTATATTTTAAAATACTAACTTCAATGACTGCTGCATTCCAAGACTTGAATGGTGTCTTCTCCCCTCAGCTCAGCTCTTTCTGTGTACTCATCCTCGCTCTTCCAGACCTGCCACTTCTCACACTGGCAGAGCGGCTGCAGCAATTCCTGCTGCCCATGGGGATGGCACTTAGCAACAGGTGACTTGGGTGACAACAAAAAGTGTCAAAGCTTTTCTCAAAGTTTTTTCTGTGCATTTCACTTGACACTATGTAGAAAACCAGCAGCTAGCTTGCAAATCAGTGTTTATTATGTACAACCTCTCGATGAGTTGTCTGCACATTTTACTTAGTCTAGACTGGGCTGGACAGTGACTTGCTTTCTCGCTGCCTCCTTACCATGCCTTGCAAACATCTCCGTCTGCAGCTCTTAATCAAGGGTGATCTGGCCTGCAGGGGATGTTTGGCAACATCTGAGGACACTTCTATTTCATTGGGTGAGAAGATGCTCTGGCATCTAGAGGCAGAGGTTAGAGATTCTACTAAGCTTGCTGTAATTCACAGAACACCCCAACAAAGAGTTTCTGGCTAAAAACATCAACTGCACACAAGCTTGCATCTCTCCCCTGTACCCGAACCATGTATTTCTGACTCACTCATTCTAATACAATGGGATCAATTGTTGGCTCTAGGTTCTTTCAAAAGACCATTTAGAAAACAATAATTGTATTAGGCTGAATCTTGTTTATGACATGTGGTATAGACCCAGTTTCACCACTCATAATCATCAAGGATCTTATTAATACTAAGATAACACACCTCGTGGAGCCTAAGAACAGGAAAACACCTGAAGAAGAGATACCAGTAGATACGGTGATGGAACTGCAAATAGGCTTTCTGTCCATCTCCTGGCCTTCCTATTCTCTCTGCGTTGTCTCTATTCCAACCTTCACAAACTAGACTCCACTTTCTGTCTTACAGTTGCCAGTAGAAACAGAGTTAATATGCTGCAGGCCAGGTCCCAAAATCCTGAGATAGCACTTTGAACAATCAGACTTAAGTTGGATATCTACTTTGGAACTGATGAACTGTAACAGGACCAGAGGGATGGTCTCAAAAATCTCCCCCACATCCATTAGAGTTGGAGGTGATTTTCACAAGAAAGGAATATTGGTCTCAACAGATGTCCGCTGTTGTCAGAAAGGGAGAAAATGAATGTCGGAATGAGCTACACACATGCTTCTCACTCGCATATGCTACAACTTGAGTTAAAAAATATTTGACTGTCATAAGAGGACTTCTCAAAAAGTCCTAGTAATGATGTCTCCAAGCATATCACTTCTTTTCTCCCATCTTCCATCTGTGAAAGAATTAATGTAAGATGCCTATAAACTCAGATTAACTGGTGAAAGTTTATTCAAGTTATTATAAAACATAAATACTTGACTGCTTGTAATCCCAGCACTCAGAAGGCTCAGGCAAGAAGATCATCACAAGTTCAAGGCCAGCCTGTGCTGCCTCATGAACTCAAGAGCAGCCTCAGATATACAGTGAAAAACTTTCACAAACAAACAAACAAACAAAAATACGCAATCAAATTTTAGTACTCACCAAATTCAACTAAATAACTTGTAAGTTTTAACTACTGAGTAGAAAAATAAGGAAAATGAATATAACAAAACATCAATCAAAAGTGACAGTGCTTATGTAGGACTAAAATTACAGGGTTTATAATGGTGATATAATTCAGATGACTGGATATTTATTTTGAGTTGAAAAATGTTCCTTTCTCTTGAGAATATTTTTCTTTGTCCATAATGCTCAGTTGTTTTACAGTCCCTCTTGTGTCTTTTGGAGAATAAAAATAAAGTTCTGCGCAGCTATACTTGTGTAACATGTTACAAATTCTGAAACAGAACTTCAGGAGCAGCTGTAGAAAAATCTTCATCATGATTTCTCAATATAGACTGCAAGGTGCTATAAGCTTGGCTGCAACATGGAAAAAGTAAAAAAAAAATCATACAGGAAAATTTCTCTCAGCTATAGCAATTTCAATATAAAGAAGAAATATTTCAGGCAAGTATTGTGTTCCATATACATTAATTAGCATAGGCAATTCCAGCATCGCTGACCTAATGAGATACCTGAGGATGAAATACTTCAAGATGAATCAGTAACTAGATGATAATCAGCTTAATAGTACTTAATCATCATCATTTTGTTTCATGAAAAAGGAAAAAGCCTCCATCCTGTTTATCATAAAACTAAAGTAACAAGTCAGTTCTGTGCTGGCCATGGGATGAAATTTAATGTGTAAGTGGAAGACAGGCAATCATCTGAAAAATATTTAAATTCTGTCAAAAATTGACTTAAAAACAAGAAATGTTGTCTACACAGAGTAAAAAACAATGCACAGAAAGGCATTTTTAAAAGAAGTATACTTCTGTTATGTTTGTGTTAGAAACTTAACATCTGTTCCTGGGGCACCTGCTACTTTGGACTCTGCCTCGCAAAATATATTGCCTAATGGATCCTTATTTCTAGACCACTCTATAGATTTAAATCCCTCCAGATCGGTCAAGCTCAGCCATCTTAATTTCTTGATGTGATAATGCTGCTAGAAGACCTTCATCTGTAACTGAAGATACATTGGTTATGCTGGATTTTTGTGTGTTCAAATAAATGCATAGCAAGTACACCATCAGTTCAAGTAAGAAGTAAATGACAAAATCTATTACGTTTTATAGAACTAATATATTTTGGGAGCAGCTATATATATTTTTTTCATTGTAAGATTGTTTTGGAAGAGATACAATAATATATTTTGAAAAGGCCTAACAATCTTTAAATTCTTCAAGAGCATGCTGTTTACTTTCTTCTTGCAAGAAAGATTTATTTTCTCTGTAACACAGCTTAATTTAAAAATTTAAATCTCAGGAGATATAGGTTCACAAGTATATATGTCCACATGTGTTCATATATGTCTATATATTCAAAATATTTATATATGTTTTCATTTGAGCACTTCAAGAAAACTCTGTAACTTATGAGTGCTGGCTGATCCATAGGGTTAGTGCGGGGTACACACCGTGTTCAGTTCACGTAGCTGGCAGAGGCAGGCGCTATACCGTAGGTCATGTGACATCACGGGGTGAGACAGTGAGGCTCCCTCTGTGAAACTTCAGTGAGCTAAACACTTATTCTCTGAGTGCCACAGGGAGATGCGAGCCTTGAGGGCAGTTCACCAGGCACAGCCAACGATTAAAGGCTGGACATGCCATATAAGCAACACCTCTTCAAGTTTTCTTTACCTCCACCTTTTAGCATTACGTTTTCCTACATGGCCTGGTACTTAGTACTAGAATTAATTTGTTATTCCACATTTTGGGTTCAGGTGCACCCTTTATATCATTACCCTAGCATTTTGAGGCCATTACTAGGTTTTTTTTTTTTTTTCTAAGTCTCCCTGCAACACAGGCACTTGGATACTTAGTCTGATAACCCGGATGGTTGGTTATCCTGTGTCCAAGGGCCAGACAGTGGATACAATGCAAGTATGCTGGAAAAGAGGTAATTCACATCCCAGGGAAGAGGGAGGAGGTCGGTGTAACATTTCATCCCACTGCTCCAGACAGTATTCGATCGAAAAATATATGAATGGTTGACTCTTGGAATTTTCCATTTAGGATTTTCATGCTGCAGGTGGCCATGGGTAACAAAGCACAGAAAGGAAAGCAGAGCAGTGGGGAAGTGGGCTTCTGTGCCCCGAGGGACGCCCCACCCTCGCCGTCCCTTCTGGACAGCGGAGCCCTCAGATGCAATTCCAGCCCCGCCTCGGCTCTCGCTCTGCCCACCCAGGACTCTAACCCTTCACCGACGGCAGCTACAAAGCGAAGCTCTTGCAGAACTATCTGTGTCCCAAGGGGCCTGACCTCCATCACCCATTTGATCATCATTCGATATTTTATATAATACAGAGTGCACTGAATAAATTTTTATTTTTTATAGAGTCACCCAGACAAAATTTTGGAAAGGCCAAACTGTATCATTTCTACAAGAAAACAGAGTTTTTATGAACTTGAATTTGAATGATTCCCTGCTGAGCCTCCATACTAGCCAATGGTAAGGAATATGCTTCTCTTTGTTGCTGTATCAGTGCTAATATCACCAGTATTTTTTCTTTTGATTAGATTAAATTAAGAATTTGGTTCACCAAGCATTACCAAAAGGGAAATGAAAATAGAAGCTACAACTTAGTAGAAAATATTCCAAATCATGCAAGTAATAAGAGCTTACTATCCAGAAAAGTAACATCTCCATATTAATAATTTTTAAAAAGTCAAATAATAGAATGAAAATAGTAGATTAGTCACTTCACAGTACAGGGAAAGTTTAATGTTAAACATTCATGTGGAAAGATGTTTGACTTAGCTAGTGATCAGAAAAATACATATGAAAACCAACACTTAATAATGTGGCAGCAGCTACATAGACAACATTCAAGATTTGTGAAAATCCTTAATTTGATAAAGATATGCCATAATGAGAATTCTAATGAACTCCTAGTGGGAAAGTTAATTGCTATCAACACTTTGAAAAACTAATTTGACTTTATTTTGCAAAGTTGAACATGAAATTATTCTACATTCTAGTAATTATTCCTTGGTTTATGTTATAGAAGTTTTTGTGCAAGTGTTTTGGGAGCTATATTGTTCATATAAATTATCCATAATAGAGAAGGCTAGAAATAAAGAAAATGTCCACAACCATAAAAGTAAATAGTGATAGTCACCCTGAAAAACTGTGCAACCATAAAAATGAATTAATTTCAGTTACATTTTGATGAAAAAATAGGTTAGCAATATTTTAAAAATTTAATTTTTGAGTTAGAATTTGAGATTCACAACACTCCTTTTATTCTACTCTTTTTTTTTTTTTTTTTTTTTTTTTTTGCAGTACCAAGAACTGAACTCGGGCCCTTGTGCATCCAAGGTTGGTGCGGTACCACTTGAGCTAAATCCCCAGCCCCTTAGTAACAAAGCAACATTTCTTTTATTTTGCTTTGTTACTAAGAATTGCCCACATAGTTTGCATACTAGTTCAAACACACCAACAAAAATATTATGAGAAGACTAGGGAAATGTGAATTCCAACTAAACATTAAATGATATTAAAGGTGTATTATTAATTTGTAAAGTCATGTATGGTACTATGGTCATAAGATGTGTTTAAATGACCTCTGTGAGGTACATACCA
>PVIC010006482.1:0-53172 GCA_004025085.1 Thryonomys swinderianus
TTCAGGGTTCATATGTCAGGTGTGACAAATGCACAGGAAGATAACTTGGGAAAAAGTAAAACTGATCAGAGATTTGCAGGACTTCTCTAACACTACAACTTTTCTGTAAATCAAATGTTAATTCAAACTCTTAAGGAAAAATTGCATGTTTTTTAAAATTCCTCTGTGTGTTATTTACAGTTGGGTGAAAATAATTAAGTTTATTATTTAAAAATTTTGCTGAATATAGCTCAGTGGCACCATGCCTGCCTGGCAAGCACAAGGTCCTAAGTTCAATCCCTGGTACCCAAAAAGTAAATAAATTAAAACTAAAAAAAATTGATATAGTGGGCTAAAAACAAAACACCAAGCACAGGAAGGAGGGCAAAGCTGTCTTTATAGTTCCTTTTAAATAATCTTCAGGACTCTAGAAAGCTAAGGCAGAAGGATCACGGGTTCAAGCTCAGTCTGTGCAACTTAGAGACTTAATGAGACTGTCTCGAAATGAAAAATTTTAAAAAGGCTGGGATCTAGCTCAAAGGCTCTGGGTTCGACTTCTAGTTCCTGAGGGGGAAAAAAATCTACTTACAAATCCTAGCGAATATAAAAGGAAACAACAAAATGTAAAACTAAAACTAAATTAAAATATGCTGCATCTTCTCTGCGATGGGGAAGGAAGTGGGATTTTCAGTTTACTCGTTGCTCCCATTGACCTCTCACCCTGAAAGACCATAAACAACAACACAATCAAAAAAGCAAATGGCACCAGCTTAGCTCCCTCTCACACAGGTCTAGGAATACACACACCCCAGCGCTACCCCCACTGTCTGATCCCACCTCTTCCTCCCTGTGGGCCATCTCCTGGGAAGAGATGTACAGATATAGCAACACCCATTGTGAGCCGCATAGCTCTAAACAATGGAGATGTCAAGTCAACTGGGACCAGGTCTTTTTTCTTACTGAGTCTTGGAAAACTTGCTGAACGTGGCCCAAGCTGAGTCTGGAGAGAATAGGAGGTAGGTGGATGAACAAAGGAAGACTTGCCCCGTGCATGCCCACGCATCTGAATCACCAGACTTAGATGCATGCAGAGAGGTGGGCCAAACTGGGAGGATCGGAAAGGGCATCCATGTGTGCTAAGAGATTTAACAGTAATCAAAATGTGATAGGTAGCTTTTTAGGCAAGCATTTTAGGATTCAACTGAGGGGAGTACAGAGAGGGAAAAACCCAAAGGAGAAGACCACAATCCAGGCTAGAGTGTGAGTACCCTGTCCAGAGGCAGAGGGTCTTATTCCCATAAGAACGCTGCTGGAAACAAGGGACCAAACAGAGTTGAACTTGGGTTCTGGGGTTATGGTTTACGCTCTGAGCTCAGTGCCATTCCAGTCCAACTGCAAGACATCCTCCGCCATCCCTCCAGTCCATATTCCAAGTCCCCATCCTGCATTAAGTACCTTTTGGCCCCGCCCACCTGCTGTGTGACACTGCACCTTGAATCATCAACCTAAAGATCTGTTACTTGGGGCCGGAGGGTTAGCTCAGTGGTTCCGGCGCCTGTCTCACAAGCATAAGGACCTGAGTTCAATCCCCGGTTACCACATATAATGCTGGGCGTGGTGGCTCACGCCTGTAATCCCAGCACTCGGGAGGCAGAGACAGGAGGATTGCTGAGTTCGCAGCGGCTTGCCTGGGCACCATAGTGAGCTCAGGGCCAGCCTGAACTACAAAGCGAGACCCTGTCTCCAAAAAAGCAAAAAAAAAAAAAAAAAAAAAAAAATCTGTTACTTGCAAAAAAACAAAAAGCCAGAAAGTGACAACAGGATTTACAGATACATAATGCTAGTAGCAGATATCACGACAGGCACGCTTACTACAGCAAGACACTGCACTAGCCTTTAACATGCCAAGGAAGCTACCGCAACCCTCATTTCATACAGGGAAAAAGGAGACTCAAGAAGTGAAATGACCTCATCAGATAGTAAATGGTGGCAGCTGGAAAATGGACCCAAGAACATCCAGCTCCAATCACCCTCCCTCTCTGTGCCACTTTACTATCTCCCTTTTAATTTCCTTTTTTTTATTACATTATTACAAGTCTCCTCCTTTGAAATCAAGCATGAGCCCAAATGTATGCAAAATAAAATCTGGTTAGCCACAAGTGACTATCTTTAAAATGCCTGATTTTCTCTAACCTATCTCTGACATGTCACACTCCACTGGTGGGTTGCTGGCTAACTAAGAACAGTGCTTCTAAATCTCTTTTCTAGTGAACCAGTGTAATAAAACTGATTTACATCTAAAACCAGATCGTGGCTACCTTTCCTGAAAAAACAATACAGAGGGAGGGATGAAGGGATGGGAAGATGAACATGTACATATTGTGAAACAGGAAGAAAATGCTCAAAGGAAAAAGAAAAAGGGGGTAGGAGAAAGTAAAGGGAAAGAAAAATATGATGGTAAAAACATGGAAACAAAGCTTATGTAAATACATATATAATGAGAATCAAGATGTATCATGTACAAGTACAAATTCTCAATGTTGAATATGATCATAACATAGATATAAAATGTATCAATAAAATCAATAAGAAAAATAAAAGCATGTGGGCCAGAGATTTAGCTCAGTGGTTGCAGTGTCTTCCTAGCAAACACAAGGTCCCTGGTTCAATCCCCGGTAACCACATACAACAATGGTGGCAACTTACACCCACCATCAGTCAGTACCACACACCTCAATGCCAGGCATATAGTGCTTCATGCTTATAATCCCAGCACTCAGGAGGCAAAGCCAGGAGGATTGCTAAATTTGAGGCTTTCCTGGGCTACAATAGTGAGCTCAGGGCCAGACTGAACTACAAAACAAGACCTTGTCTCAAAAAAACAAATAATGAATAAATAAATAAATAAATAAAAGCATGTAACATTTTTAAAAGGATCACAGAAAACTACCAACAGTGGTTGCTATTCCTGGGAAAGAGCAGAGTACCTGGAAAAAAAGTAGATGTGGAAACCACCATTCACTATACAGACTTTTTGTACATTTCAAACTTTGAGTCATGTGTAATACTTATTTCGAATTAAAACTGATGCTTAAAAATCCTTTTCAAGAATACAGGATAGAAATGAATGGTGAACAGAAAAAGGAATAAATCCTAAAAATAATACATTTTAAGTAAGTTTTAAGTCCTAAAAAATTTACGTTTGCCATTGATTTTTCTTTACATCTTGGCACTCACTTCTGCTTGTCTGTGTAAGACTCTAATGTAATGTGTAACTGACTTAGCACATAATCAATTATCAAATCTGGTTAAGTCAACCATGCCAATAACATTGTGGTCTCTTGCCAAATTGGGCTGACTTCAGGGTTTGCCCACAAAGTCTCCTCAAGGGCCTGACTACAGGAGACAGGGATGACAAGGCTGAGCCGGGCACATGATCTCACCTCGTTTTCTTTATTTTGGCTATAATTCCTCTCTCTACAACAAACGTGGCTTCATTCTAGGCCCCTGAGCAGTGTCCTCCCCAGAGAGAAGGAACATAAGCATGGTAAAGATACTGAGGCACGTGACTTCCCCTGCCACCATCAATAGCATTTCCAGAAAGAAACGGAGAGGACGAACTCTTGGCTGTAAAGGACTTGCTGCTCCCCTTTCTACTGGTGCAGAAATGGAGCTCAGTCCCTTCAGAGACAGTCCCTTCCAAGGGCTCTGTAGCCCAGAGGGAACCACCATTCAAAGACTCTACAGAGCTACCACCAGATTAGCAGCTCTCTAGGGGCTCCTGCTCTAATCCAAACATGCAATAAGGTCCCCAAAAGGCAGAAGCAGTGTTGAGATACCAAATACATATAGTAAGTGCGAAGTTATTTGCAGGGGTAGAGGTAAAGGGGAGGAGTATGACATGTTCCTTCCAATTCCTCTGGGTCTAAGGGTAGAAGTTTTAACTGCTAATGATGTGGTACATCTACAAGAGGTATGAGGAATAGCCTTCTTAACTGTGAGACACATGTCACAGTTCTATTCTTTCAGCAACTGTTTGGAAATCACACATTTCTCAACAAAGCCCATTGGCAATGATGGCTCAATAGCGCCATCTTGTGGTGAGCTCTGCCCCCCCCCATATCCTTTGTGAGTCCACAGGGTCCTACCCTGACTGATTCTGCACCCAGGAGTCTCCGGAACCAGCGCAGAAGAGATCTGGACCAGACAGCGCACTTTACCGTCTGGAACTGTAACAAACGGCATTATTTAAGGATGGGAAGTGGGAGGCGAGTCCTGAAGGAATTGATACTCTGAGCTCACGGAAAATGAGACTCGGCCATTGAACAGCAGAGCCAGAACTCAAACCTGGGCCTCTGTCCGACTGCAAAGCATATTACCTACCTCTTTGTCAAGATGCTCCAACTGACAGACCTCCACTGTGGCTTGTGCCAAAGACAACTGTAACACAACAGAGAGCCTGACTTCAACCCAATAAATCAGCAAAGCACCTGCTGGTGTGAAACTGAAGCGTCTCCTGAAGCCCTTTAGGTTTTGGCCCTGTCACCTGGCCTGCTAGTCACCATGTCTGTGAATGAGTGGGAGACATGATGAAAAACGGGGAAGTGAGATGGTTAATTCTGTGTGTCAGCCTGACAGGCCTCAAAGGTGCCCACGATGCTGGTAACAACTTTGGGTGTATCTGGATAAGACTAGCGTTTGGATGAGTTGGCGTAGTAAAGATCAGCCTCCCTGGTGGGTGGAGGAATCATCCTATTATGAAGAAAAAAAAAGGTGGAGGAAATGTGCACTTGCTTGGTTTGAGCTGGGCCAACTGTTGCTCCTGTATGTGGATATCAGGGCTCTCGGCCCCGGACTCAGAAGTGGGACTAGGACCGTACACTTCCCCGATCTTTCATGGTGAGGATGGCGAGCTGTAGAATTCCTCAGCCTCTGCGTTCCTCGGAAGAACCTGAATGAAACCGAAGGGCTGGGAAGCCTCAGGTCCAAGTTCCCGCCCTGCTTCGGCGGTGTTCGAGTACATCACAATGCGTGCCTGATCTTGGCCTGTGCTGCTCCTCCCACGCTCACCTCGTGGCTGTCCACTTCCCCTCACTGTCTTCCAGCCACACGTACCTCAGCCTCCTGCCTCGAACGCAGGATGTTCCCAGCTCAGGACCTCTGCCTGCAGATGCTCTGCCTCCTGGCTCGCTCTCCACTTCTTCCTGGTCTTTGCCCAGTCAGGTCACCAGCCTTGGCCTGCGCCACGCCAACAGCATGCCCAAGCCCCACACTGGTCTGCATTCTCCATAGCAGATGCCATACTCTACAAAGCTATCTCACTTATTTTTATGGTTTGCTGTCTGCCTTTTCTTTCAAGAATAAAAATCCCCCCGAAGAATGGTAGAATCTACATAGTAACACTGTACCCTACCAAACTATTTAACCCTGATGCATCTTTGAAATTTTTTGTAATAAAACCTTGGGGTAATGTTTCCAAGGACTGCAATTTTACCTGCTTGCTTAGCTGATGTACTTCAGGTGTCTTCCTGTTTTCTGTTGCCACAACAAAATATCTGTGACCACGGAATTTGTACAGAAGTTCATCTGGCCCTGCAGGTCTGAGTATAGCACCAGAGCCTGCATAGGACCTGGACTGAGGGTGAGGACGCTAGCGCAGGTCTCTCTTCCAAAGACACCAGTGCCATCACGGGGCCACCGTCAGGACCTCACGTCATCCCACTGTTTTGCCACCACCTGAATCTCCAACCACCCAGAGACTCACAGCACCAACCCCAGCACCTCTCTCGGTGGCCACGCTAATCAGCGATGTCCAAGCTCATCTCAGAAAACAGCAGAAATGCCAAAGCAAAGTGGCTGCTGGAAGTGGCCTTTTCCCTTCCCTCCTTGTCCCTGACTGTTTCCCGCAGACAGCAGCACAGCCTAAATGAGGGTTTGATCAATGGAGACCAGGCTGATATTGACAAAGTGCTGCAGTTTCTGCAAGTCACCCAGCACTCACAGATACTGAAGATTAATCTTTACAAATACAGGGCAAAAGGGGAGGAAAAAAAAACCAGGTTGATTTTGCTTCTGATTATTACTTTCTCCAGAAAGCACTGAAGAGTCAAAAGTTTAACTGATGTACATTAGACAGGGAGACAAATCCAGAAATATCACCCAATTACCTGGGAACTTCTAAAAGGTATTTTTCATGACAGCAGGTGGGTTTGCCTTTTCTAAATCAGGAAGGAGACAAGACGCCACTAAAAAGACATTGCCCTGGCCCAAAGCACAAGTGCCAACCTCACCGGATGAATTTATGCCCTAAAATTCCGCCTCAGTCTACAGGATGCCCCTGAAATCACATTTCCACCGGTTTCCTGGTTCTACTTATGTTCTGTTTATCTTTAGAAATTGTAACAACTTTCTTTCCTGGAACAAGATGGACATTTTAGCTACAAAGAAATAATACATAAGGAGTTCTGCCTCCCTAAGGCCTCCACTTCTACATCTAGACAGTGGGTACAACCTAGGATGTAGGGTTAAGCAGGATTTCTCCACCATGGCACTACTGACATTTGGGAATGGATAATTTTCCACTGTGAGCCTGGGCTTTGCGCTGCTAGATGATTACTGGGATCCCTGGACTCCACCTCTTTGGTGCCACCAGTACCTACCTAAACCCCTGTTTCCAGTTGTAACCAAACCAAAAAGTCTCCATACATCAGGAACTGTCCAAGGGTCAAAAACACTTGGAAAATGAGCAAAAACATCACAGAAATGAGAGATAGGAAATGCTATTTGAAAATTTTTCTGCTTCACATAAGCAGCATCTATACTGATGCCTGTTGTAAGTTCTTTAGAGCTAGAGAACCAGGGGCTGAGGTTTCCCAGCACACATCACTGAGTAACTCCCTGTAGTCTGATGGCTTCCCGGAGTAGCCCATGCTCAGAGGATGCCACTCTCCTGGTGGCATCTCGAGATGCCCAGTTATTGGTTTTCACAAAAATCCCTGCATTTCCATTTTGCACTGAAGCCTCCAAATTATAGAGCAAGCCCCGCCCAAGGGGCTGGTGTCAAACTTACGTTCCCAGGTCCCCTGTTGGTGTTTACCAAGTCAACTTGATAAGAAGGCTGTAAGAGACATTTTGCTTCTCTGAGTCAGAGAGAAGAGGAAGGAAGGAGGATTACTAGCCAGCTTCCTCATCACTGGTACAAAATACCCAACACCCACACTGAAAGGAGGAAACATTTAATTTGGCTTGCATTTTCCAGGGCAGTCAATGCATGGTTGGCTGCTCCCAAGGCAGAATGGCATGGTAAAGCAAAGCTACTTACCTGATGGCATCTCAGAAGCACAGTGAAAAGTGGACAGCAGAGGACAAGAATATGCTCCACATAGTCATGCCCTCCGGGGCCCCAACTCCTAACAACACATTCAGCTACTAAACTCATCAGGGAGTGAATCAGGTGATGAGTATAGCACCCCCACCCTCCACCCTAACCCAGTTCACACACACACACATGAGGCTCTGGGGTCCCATTTTAGATCTAAACCATAATTGAGGAAAAATTTTTCACTAAAACCTAAGGAATTCTGCCAGGTACAGTGGCACACACCTGTAATCCCACCACTGAAGAGGGTCAGGCAGAGGATCACATTGAGTTTGAGGTCAGCCTGGACCACACAGCAAACTCAAGGCCATCCTGGACTACACAGCAAAATCCAATCTCATTAAAAAATATGCACATACCTAAGGAATTCTGATTAAAAGTCACCTCCTACGCACAGAAAATGCATTGCAGAGACCCAGATAGGTTGGATGACAAAACTCTGAAACTAGTCCAAGGGGATTAAGTGACAACAGGATTGAATACAAAAATATTTAAATTGTCTAACCTTTTCATTTTTATATCAAGATAAGTAGAGGGAAAAAATCAGATTACTTGAAAGGAATGAAAAAGAACAATCTTTATAAAACTAAAATCACATTCCTGAACACTCCAGTCGCTTGTCTCGAAGATCCTCTCCCCAACCTCAAAAGCTCATAGGTGGGGCTCTTGAGAGTGGCTGGATCATGAGTGTGATACTGGACTAGCCCACAGACTGGCTCAGCACAGTTCCCAAACTGTAAGGAATTTCCTGGAGGCAACATGGAGAGGCCAGGTTCTGTGTCCGACAGCCCCTCCCCAAACGAGCAGGAATGAGCCTGTGGAAATCTGTCCATATCTCTGAGAATCAAGAGGACTGCAACCTAACATTTGGGTCGTGCTCCTCTGCCATAAAATGTCTGTGGTTTCTGAGCTTGCCTGGAGACCGTGGGGCCCTGGAGGGCAGGACCACTTCTCCACCACCACTGGACATGGCCCATCTTGGGTGGTAGCTTGCTGGATTCCCAAGAGCCACCGCCAGTCCCTGCGCCCCCTAGCATGACACAGGCTCCACTCTGCCTGTCCTCAAGATAGGGAAGAAACACTGGGAAATCACTGTACCCCAAGATTAGGACGTCACTCATTGGAGGAGCCAAGAAATGCTACTCCATGCCCAGGTAGGATAATTCTGGAATTCATGCTCACCTTTCCTTTTAACCATTATTTCAGTTGTATAAACAATATAGTCAGAACCACTGAGAGTCCAGAACCACTGGGTCAGAGGAGGCCAATTCAGTGCTCAACAAGTCCCTTCTTCATTGAACTTACAAACATACAGTGTTTAGGGAAAACCCCAAAACATCAGACCAAACTCAAGTCCCCATTCCCAATTTTAATCATCTCCCTCTCTAGGCACGACTGACAGAAATCACTTTCTAAAATAGACCTTTCATGGTGGCACTCACCTTTACCCCCAGGGGGATAGCAAGTTCAAGGCCACTTTGGGGAATTTAGTGAGATACTGCCTCAAAGTAAAAAATGAAAATAAAAAGGGCTTGGGGTGTAGCTCAGAACTCCCTGGGTTAAATCCCGAGTAGCCTTCACACACACACACACACACCATTCAATATTATTAAGACTCTTCCAACATGGACATGGTTCAGGAGGAAATCAGGGAAGATGAACTTGGAAAAATCTTCTTTTCATTTAGTACCATACCCTGTTGCGGGAAGATGAATGGCCAGCCCCTCTGTTCGAATGACTCAGCATCTTTTCGAGAGGCACAAGGATAGGAAAGTGTGGGTACCAAGGAAGCGCACTTTCTCAAGGTCCCTGCCAATGCGCCTTCACCAAGGGCTGCAGGACAGACCTCCAGGTGGCCTTGGACCAACCTGTTAGGAGGGAGGCACTAGCGAGAAGCACCCAGACTCTGCTCCAGTCCAGGCCTAGACACAGGATGCCCTCCAAAACCTTAGTCCAGGAAGTTCCACTGCCCAGAGCATGAAACCCAGAGCAATCTGCCTCCTGGGGTCCCTCAGCTGCTGCACAAGTACAGCATGTGCCAGTGTGACTCCAGTCTCCTTGGGGTAACTCTACTAAGCTGTGGGGGAATAGCTGGCAAGGCTACTACTCTCACTTGTGACCCACCTGTAATAAATGCTTTGTGGGACTTTGTGTAATGTCTACCAGGCTCTGACACACCAGGCACCAGGGCACAGTGGCTCGGCTTCACTAACACTCCTGCACCACCATGGAAGATCCCCTTACTTCACACTTTGGGGGAACAAGCTATGGGACCACAGCTGATCAGCAGCCTGTAGCTGCTATACTTTGGGACCCACTAAAATGTTCATGCCAGGCAACCCACCCACAGGACTTTTCCCACCAAATGCTGAATACAGCAGGAATGCTAGAACGAGGCTTCTCCAAGCCATGCATGATTTATCCTGCAGGCTCTTTGTCTCAGGAGCTCCCTACCGGTCTGTATGAAACACATGCAGAACTGTCCTGAGACCCAAAGCTCTTCCCAGCTGTGATGGTAAGTCTTGACTGTCACCTTGACTGGCCCGAGGGACACCTAGAAATTAGTAAACACACCTCTGGGTGTTTCTGGGTGGGTCATGGTAATGTATTTGGTCCAGATCTCCTTCTCTCTTCTCTTCCCCTGCCTTCTTCATGGCTGCTACCAGGTGAACAGCTTTGATCCTCCACATTGTTCTGCCATGATGTGTCTGCCTCAGAGCTGGTGACCATGAACTGAACCCTCTGAAACTGTGAGTCAAAATAAATCTTTTTTTCCTTTAAGCTGTGGATGTTAGGTATTTAATCCCAGTGGCAGGAAACCGACTAATACAGTTACCAGCCTTCTCCTTTCAGAGGTGTCCAAATTACACATAGGCTCACTCCTGTTCCTTCACTAGCATTACCTCTGCCTTTTGCTTCTCAGAACACCAGAATTTACATACCATCTAAAGGAAACTATCATTCTGTATCTCCTTTTGGTTTTTATTTCATGTATTTAACTTACACAGTTTTAATTTTGCTTTCTTTCAGCATTTTACATTACACTGCACATGTTTTCTACTGTTTGTATGTTTCATGCATAAATTTATACCAATTCATTATATGGAAGTATTATACATATTATTAATTATTCATCAGTTTAATATGTAAGTCTTCCCTTTTTCCCTCTAATTAAAGGACACTGTAATCAATGCCTGCATAATAGTTTTGAGCATGATGGGTCCCTCCCCAGTGGTCGAGGATTTCAGGGCCCTCTGAGATGGAAGAAAAAGCATCTCAGGTGCTGGTTCTGATTCTGCCACATCCTAGCTACAAACCCTAAACAAATCATTTCATTTTTCAGGGCTTCTGCTGCCTTGCCCATCAAATGATGATAATGCCAGCAAAGGATGCTCTGTGAATACTAAATTTAATTCATGACATCATTTTCAAAAGATCTTGCTACAAGGTATTTGTGAATGTAAAAATAAAACTTGGGTAGTCAAAAAAGAAGTTTAGGACGTGGTGTCCTAAATAAAGTTAGTAGGGTTAGTGAGAGCCCTTATTAGGACACTATGCAGTCCCAGTGGAGATACTAATGCTATTATCTTCATCCACTTAGGCTTCTGTAACAAAATACATTGAACTGAATAGCTTTTAAACAACAAAAATGTGTTTCACACAATTCTGGAGGCTGAGTGGTCCTAATGAAGGAGAAGGCAGCCTTGATGTCTGGTGAAGGCAACTTAGGCCACTTTCACTTTTTCCTCACAGTGAAAAAGGGCAAGAGACTCTCTGGGGCATCTTTCAAAAGGGCACTAATCTCACTCATGATGGGTCCATCCTCATGACCTGTTTCCAAATACTATTACATCTGGGATTAAGCCTCAACCTATGGAGAGGACACAAATATATTCAGTCTCTAGCAAGTATAAAGCATTTATGCAGCCCTATTTGCCTATAATGTGGATGGATTCCTGAGAGCCATGGGCAACTCAGCCATGAAATTCAAGTTCCTTTCTGATAGAAAATTAAACAAGGTTGCCAAAGCCCAGGTGTCTGTAGCAGGCTCTATTGCCGGGAAGTAACCAGCTGGAGCCACTTTGTACAACAGCGAGTAGCATGGATGAGGGTGTGAACAAAGGACTGTTGGGATCTTACAGAGCCTAGGGGGTGAGAATAGGGTAACAGGAAGGGGAAAACACACTATACACTTCTCTAATTGGTGGGTCTTTCCATGACAGGGTAATGACATCAAGGGTCAAAGAGGGATGAGAAGTGTCTCTGGCTGAAGTAGCCATTCTGACTTTGTTCCCGGGGAGTGCACAGGGTTGTGAGAAGGAGTGTGGCATCCCACCACATGCCATGAGTGCAGCATGCCACACTGGCTCCATTCTGAATCCACAAACCTACCACTTTCTGGCCTAAATGTAGAATTCAAAAAACTCTCTAGAAGAGAGTCAACAAACCTATTTTCACTGTTCTCAGAAGCCACCCTAAAACCCAGCTGACATCTTTAGATGCTCTGGGTCTTACACTCAGCAGCAGTGAGAAGCTGAGCCCAGCCCACAGCACTCCGCATGACTGTACATATTTGAACTCAGACATTATCCAGAGAAAAGGCAAATTTGGGAGCATCTTCTCTGTGTGGCTCAAGGGAAACCATTTCACAATGGCCCTGAAGTTGATCTCCAAGAACCAGTGACCAAGGGTTTAAAGCATGCACTTCACAAAGCTCCAACATTCTGCACTCCACAGTTATATCCACAACCAATAGCAGTTGTCTCCTATTCCCAAGAAGATGGGTCCTTCGGGCAGAAAGAGAAGACAGCCTGACTCACTGGCACGATGGAAAACATGATTATGAGTGCTTAATTTATCTACTGATACAATAATGTTACATAACAAGAAGCCCCAAAACTTCAGTGGCATAAAATAGGAAACACTGACTATTGCTGCAGGTCGGCCACCTGGCTCTTCTGTTCCAGGAGGACTCACACACATGACTGCAGGCAGCTGCAAGTCTGTAAGGTGGCTGTATGATCTTAGCCCGACCCTCTCTGCCATCAACTTCCCACTTTGGGGCTCTGGGTCACCTACTTCCTTCAATGGTCAAGGAACCAGACCCGCAAAGGAACCACTCTCATCAGGTACCCTGAGGTACCGATGAGAAACTGGTACCTCAAAAGCATCTGACCAGGGAATCGTGCAGGTGCCACAAAGAGGTGAGGACCACCATCATCCTATGCTGGCCTGATACAGCCCCTGGTAAAGCCCCTTCCTCTACAACCACCTGCAGGAGCCTGGCCCGGGCCCAGCAGCTGCCTCAACCCCACACCTCAGTGTCCACAGCAAGCACCACACTCTCAGCCCTCCTTCCTCATTTGTGCCCCCACGGCCTCACTCCTAAGGGGTTATTTAACAAGAAACAAAGAGCAACAGAACCAGTAATGTCTGAAAGCCTCCTGGAAATACCGTAAAGAACCCTGCCAGACACACAGCTGAAAGTGGCAAAAACATTCAGGTCCCTTCAACCCCTCTGAGCAAGATGGTGGAGGACACGCAGAGGGAGATGATGCCCAGGCAGGCGGCTGCACCAGGAGCAGTGTTACCTTCCTCTCCTCCTTGGATCTTGTCTCCTCCAACCCCACATCCACTTAGCAACAAAAATAAAATCCCTGGAAGGACAAGAGAAATAACGGTTTAAATAAAAACAGTACATCCCTAGCATTTATTCACCCTCTTCATCTTCTCTCTGCTGCCCTCCTCAAAAATCTCATCTATCATGTTGATTTCCTCATCTCTTCCACGCACTACACAACTGGGTAAACAAGTTCTGCGTTCAATCTTCTAACAGGGGTTATTCAATTTACTCAGGCCAACATGAATATTTCCCCCTGGTTTCCATGACAACCACTCAGTTCATTCAGTCTTCATATAAATGAGTTATTGCTTTTATGTTCTCATACCCTAAGACAATAGGGAAATTAACATAATGTGGTCAACCCCCCCAAAAAAGAAAAACAATCAAAATCCTCATATCCTTTCCAGAAATTCATAGATAGCGTTCAGTGAAAAAAGAACCAAAGAGAAATGAGGCCTTCCCATCTGACAACACTGTTAACATTACAGATTTCATTTCAGATGCATTCAAATGAACCCAGACCATAATGGGTTTTTTTTTTTAAGGGTACACAGAGAACCAAAGGGTGAGGGAAAGAGATATAAGGGCAAATGCACTTTCAGGTTAAGTATCTTCTCACTAAATTCCCCCTCATTCCAGGCTCTCTTGAATTCCTGCCCCAGGACCTTCATACACACTGCTCTCTATGCCAGGGACATCCCCTCGTTATGTTCACCAGGTTTCAGCTAATTTGTACTCATCCTCAGTCTAAACTCAAACAATTTACTTTCAAAGGAAACTGGCTTGGTCATGCATCAGAACAAGGTTGGATCACTACATTATATACCTTTACAGTGTTCACCCATGTCGGCCAAGTATTCCCAGAACTGGATCCTCAGAGAAAGCATGTCTCTTTGTACAGTGGAGAGAAAGACAGAGAAGGGAAGAAACCAACCAACACATTAGTAAGGAGGTGTCCCACTAGAGACTCCTGGGAAACAGGTGAGGCACGGCTTGGCCTAGAGTGGGGAGGAGGCACAGCCACCCTCTGTGGTGATGCCTGGCATCTCTAGTGGCCAGAGAAGGTCCCAGGCCTTGTGTAGGTACCAGATTAGGAATACTGAGTACCAAGAGGATGTGGCCAATCACGAATGGCACCTCCATGTCCCTGCAAACAACAGAATTATCACTGCAGGATGGAGATCGATGGAGGAAAAGACAAGAAGTTCAATTCTGAGACAGGCAAAACCTACGAGCACCCAGAGTGATGTGTGTGCACCTGCGTTCACTGCACACACCTTACAATAGCTAAATCTCGTGAGCAGCCTACATGTCCAGCAACAGATGAATGGATAAATATGGTATTAACACACAATGGTATATTACGCATCCATAAAGAATAAATTTGAGTCATTTGTAGAAAAATGGATCCACCTTGAGACAATCATGTTAAGTGAAATAAATCAGACACACAAGCTTAAATACCACATGATTTCTCTTATATGATAAACACAAAGTATAAAATATTTAAGGAGGAAAAATGAAGGATAGATACTAGGAAACTAGAAGACAGATGTTTTGCAAATAGGGGGGCAATCTAGAAATGGCAGAGGTGTTGGACAGGAATGGGAAGTAAAAGGAATTAAAATGTACACATGCCAACTCAATGAACATTATCATTATCCACTGAAAACATGTACTAATAAAAATTAAAATGAAGAGATGGAGATTTAGCTCAGTGGTTCCAGCACCTGCCTAGAGCACAAATTCCCTGCTTCAATCCCCAGTAACCACACACAGCAGTACAAGGCATGGTGATTCACACCTACCAGCAATCAGTACCACATACCACAATGCCGGGAGTGGTGGCTCACACCTGTCATCCCAACACCTGGGAGACAGAGGCAGGAGGATTTCTGTGAGTTCAAGGCTTGCCTGGGCTACATAGGGAGCTCAGAGCCAGCTTGAACTACAAAGTGAGACCCTATCTCAAAAAATAAAATTAAGGGCTGGGAATTTAACTCAAGTGGTTGCACGCCAACCTTGGACACACAAGGGCCCAAGTTCGATCCCCGGTACCGCAAATAAATAAATAAATAAATAAATAGATGAACCATCAGCAAAAAAGGTGATAAAAGCCAAAATAAGGACAGATACCTGAAAACAGCAGTGAAGTGGTAAATTTATAGACATGAAAGGCCTTGACTGTAGGGTAGGGTGATGGAATGGGTGCTGGGTAGTAGGTTTAGTCAAAACACAGGAGACCATGTGGAAGAGAAGCATCCACAGTCCTTCCTGCCCCGTAATAACTCCCCCGTCATGTTCTATGATGGCCAGGGCTACACCAGGTAGCCAGTCCAATCCAGGCAGATTCTAGTTCATGTCAAAGTGCAGAGGCGGCCTTTCCCTCATGGAATTCAGAATGATCTCTCCCTCTGTCGCTGAACTTAAGCTTTTTGAACTCTCTGACTGGAGAAAGTCATTTAATTACGCATCAGTAGAGAAATGGCTCATCAAAGGATGCTTCAGCCTTCAATCAAACTGCAGTCACCAAAAACTATGACTGCCTAGAGGTGAGTGTTCATAAAGCCATTGTCTGTAAGTGGATAATAGCAGTAAGCATGAATTGTGCATGTGGAATGCACGTAGTCTCCCACAGGAGGAAGCTCGACCAAAATAGAAATCTTTGGCCCAATGCTCAGCACCAAGGACAGTGCCCAGCACAGAACAAGGTAAAATTTTTAGTATCTGCATTTATCAGTTAGGGTTCACTAAACAGATTTATGTAAAATCTATATAATATATATGACATAGAAAAGATTTACAAGGAAGCCATCAAAGAGTGCAAAAGCGCCGCCTCCTGTCTGGACAACCAGGAAGCCCAGACACGAGTCTGGAGCTCCTCAACGAGTCCCACCTGATTCAGCACCAGGCGCTGAAAGATCTGCAGCAGAAGCCTGAACAACCTGCACTAGACAGCTGGAGACGGATGTCCAAGGCTGACAATGAACACTGAAACTCCTCAGGAAAAGCAGAAGTGAGACCACTTCCTTCTTCTCTCACTTTTTACTCCACCCAGGACACAAGCCTGGCAGCTGGTGCCACCCACATCCAGGTGGGTCTTCCCTCTTCAGCAAGTCAGTCTTCCAGACACCCATAGTTGGGCAAGTGCATCACAGTCAGTCTTACACCACAACGAACTACCAGTCTGACATCCACTCAAGAGTTACTTTTCGAACAATTTTAAAAATTAAAAAGAATGACTATGCCTACCCTGAGTAAAGGCCGACCTCCATCATACCCATCAGCTCCCAGAGGTTCTGGATTCCCTGCAGCTGTAGCAGAGGCTGGTGACATAGCTCAGAAGTACAGGGTGGGGCAAATGTGGATCAGCAAGAGGCAGGAGGCAGAGAGAGCTGGCGGATGGACTACTCCAGGGCCATCCATGAGACCGACTGTGTTCTTGTGAGGCTGAGGCTCTTTTCATTTGCTTCCTCTCCTGCCTCTCTCCTGCTTCCTTGGGATGGAGCAGCCCAGTAAAGCATAGCGTATTTGTCTCAGGAGCTACTGCTAGGTTGAGATAACCTCTCTCAAAATCTGTGCCACCCAGTGTACCTACAGGAGAGTTGGGCTCTGACTTATCCCAGAATCCCACAGCTTAAACCAACAACTGTTTTTATCTCAGGACTTTGAGAACCAGGTATTCAATCAGAACCCGCTGGGGAGTGGTTCCATTTCACGCTGGGTCCCCTGAGGTCACCGCTTGATATCCAACTCCGTTCTGGGCTGATCCGAAGCATTCAGGACACCCTCAGGGACTCAGTCAGTGTCTAGAGACTGGACAACTGGAAACTCAGCAGGGCCCTCTCTCCCTCTCCACGCTGTCTGAAGATTCCCTCCATGCATCTCTCCACCAGGTCCTCAGACATCTTACACAGTGACTCAGTGTTTTAAAACCAAGGGTTCCGAAGGGCCAGAAGCAGAAACTGCCTGAAACATAACCTTCACGGAGTCACTTCCACAGCGAACAGCCAGAGTATCCCAGGTTGGCCAGACTCTGGGGGAGGGAAAACAAGCTGCCCTTCTCAGGCCTGATGCAGCCATCTTTAACCAACCACAGGCACAGGAGAAGCCCAGAAAGGGGCAAGAGAAGACTGAAGCATGTGTGTAGAAGGCTTCAGAGCCTCTGAGAGCTGATGGGTGCAAGAGAGGCCAGTCTTCACCAAAGGTGAGCTAGGAAAAGATTCACAAGATTCTTAATTATTTATTTGATTGGATGTGAGTCACTGCAAATTGGAAATTAACTGTAAGACATTTTACCTTCTGGGTGCTGGATGTTTTGGACCAGACACTGTCCCGGGTGCTGAGGATATCCTGTGCACTGCCACCTCTGGCTGTGACTCCCATTCCCTTTCTCCAGATGAAAAGGGAGGAAAGAGAGAAGGGGAGAAGACAGACCGCGTCAGTAAGTTGGATCCTCATCTTGTATGGGAAAGAGTCAACAGAAAATGTCTTCAATTGACATATCAAGAAACAGCTACATAAGCATGTTATCTGGAGTTATAGAGATAAACACTAGAAGACCTAAAAATAGAAACACCATTTCCAGCAGCTGCCTGTGGGAAGCAGGACCTGGGGAGGGAACTCTCACTTTCCTTATAAATTCTTCTGTGCTAGTACTGCATACTATGTGCTCATTTCTTTGATGGAAAAAATTAAAAAGAGAAAAAAATACGAAAAAAGTGCTGATGCTTTTTTTTTTTTTCATTTTGAGACAGGGTCTCGCTTTGTAGTTCAAGCTGGCCCTGAGCTCACTATGGTGCCCAGGCAAGCCGCTGTGAACTCAGCAATCCTCCTGTCTCCGCCTCCCAAATTCTGGGATTACAGGCGTGAGCCACCACATCCCACATTGTGGTATGCGGTGTTGATTGTTGGTGGGCGTGTCTCCACGCCCAGCATTATATGTGGTTACCGGGGATTGAACTCAGGACCTTGCACTTGCGAGGCAGGCGCCGGAACCACTGAGCTAGCCCTCCGGCCCATTGATGGTTATTTTTTAAACTACGTAGTTAAACCTAAAAAAGTCTCTTCTGCTAAGTTAGAAACAATATTGGCTTACAAAACTATATTCATAATATACTTGTAAGGACATTTAATGAAATAAATAGATATGGAGGAGGTGAAATTATAAAGAAATGTGCTAACAAGAGACAATGGGTGGGTTAAATCCATCACATTAAATAAATGAACTGGACAATTATTAAATAAAATTGACAGATTCTGTGTCTGTAAATGGGGAGCTCTGTCTTAAAAGTCCTAAAAATGAAATGGAACAACAAATGTTTTTCTTTTCAGTATTATTCCACAGCTGCCAGTAATGATAATAACTTTGGCTAGATCCTCATTTTGTGCAAAACCAGTGACAGGAACCTTATGCCAGAAGTAGAAACACAGGTATCTTGTTTTATCCTCACATCAATGCCCAAAGACTGCTTTGATCAACACCCCATTTTACAGGTAAGGACAACTGAGGTACAGAGCAGCTCCTAGTGCTTCACCCAAATCTCCTTTACCAGCTGACTCATCCTTTGCCAGTCTGTGCCCCCGGCTTATGGTAACCCTACCCTGGGCTGGCACAGGCCATCTCACCAGAGAATTCATCCCATTCCACCCGAGGGATGGTGAGAGACTGCAGGGATGGTACAAGCCTCTTGTGACACAGGACATCCCAGAGCTCTGCTGGGATCTGACCAAGGTTAGACGTGGCCTAGACCTGGCCTAGGCCCTTTCCTGCGTGGCTCATTGCCCTTCCAGTCCTCCTGCCTGACACCCCTGCTCCCAGAAGCCCCCTGATTAACCCACACTAGCGCTATACCTTGCCTCAGTCTTGCCCCAACAGCTCTGGAAATTCAGACCAGTCACCCTTGTGGCCAAGACCATGTGACATGTCACGCCACTTCTAGGTCTGCATCATGAAACCGAACAGCAGTCGCTGAAGAGTGAAAAGAACATGAGTTTAGATCCCCAAGTGGTATAAATCAAGTGCAGCCACCACACCTAGCTATTGCTGTCACTCTCTTCCCAGTTCTTTCGCGACAGAGCTTGGAGCCTTCTCACGTCCCATAATCTAGGAACTTATACCAAAGAAAAACAGCCCCTGCCTTTCCAGTCCCCTCTACAGTTTATCTCTGTTACTCAATGCAAGACATTAACCCAGCTAAAATTATTCAAAATCGACCTTGAGATCAGGAACAAATTGGCTACAGAAGTCAGCAATTGGCAAACGCAATCTAAATGCCCCAGGCAGCATTAGAGCTATCCACGTTGACAGCAAGAGTCAATGTACATCTTGGAAATTTCTCAGAGGAAAAAAAAAAAAATTAAAGGTCACTGCATTTGCAGGCAGCACAGATTTTCCTGAGACCTTAAGAGGCAGACTGTCTAAACTAAAAAGGTTCCAGGCCTGACAGCTCCTGGGGGACCGGGGTGGGCAGAGTACCACCCCAGCTCATGCACCTCCAAGCTGCTGTCTATGGGCAACCAAAGGTCCTCCCACAGCCCAAAGACTGTCCACCAGACTAGAGCCAAGTGGGAGGTCCACGGTTGACAGAACAGAGTAGACAAGAAGGCAGAAGGCAGGAAGAGGAGCTCACACATTTCACAAGGAGGGAGACTGGAGCTAACGCGGGACGATCACACCCCAAAGCCGGTAGAGAAGCAAAGAGTAGGGTCATGGCTGAGAAGGAAACCGGCTCAAGCGCCACAGGCACAGGGCAGCAGAGAACAGCCTTGTGAGACATCTAAGTAGAGGGGCTGCTTTTTTGGTAAGAATCGCATTAACATTCACCACAAACACAGCTGACATTTTTGGGTGTCTTCAAGAGCTAGGCAATGTGCTAACCGCGGATGGGAGTCTTCTCTCACTTAATCCTCAGTGTGCTGTGGGGTGGGTACTTGTTGGTTCCACACCCATTTCACAGAGACATGACTTAGGCCCAGGGTCACCCAGATAATCATGAAAAATTGGAAATTGGTGGCTAGAATGCTCAAGACTTTGTCACTTGCCCGTGTCACTCTGTTACAGGTAAAATGCTCCAGGTGTGTTTGCTCAAGTCCACAGTAAGAGTTAATTCTCAACATAAGCTAAATGTTTTTGTCCCAGGTTTCAAACAAGGAGTTTAACACCCACAAAGTGAAGAGCATAAAGGAACTCATCACGGAAGACAGTCTCATGAAATCACTAAGTACAAAAACATATGTAGATGATGAAATGAAATATACTGGGGTGTGTGCACATTCAGTAAATACCCCACCCCCTTCACCACATGACTCCCATCCAACTGTAGGTGCAGGGCTGGTTCTGGTCAGCGGGACAAGGCACAAATGGCATTGTGCCAACTCCCGGCTTGTAACCATCAGCTATTTCTGTTCCCCATCTCTAGGATCTGCCAGTCTTCACCAGAAAACAACTGTTTCTCCAATCTGAGCCTAAAAAGTAAACCCAAGGCTCAGACCTGAATTTGACTTTCGGTCTAAAGCAGTTTCCCCAACCAGAGCACATACCTACCAGAAAGACATAAATGCCTCTTTTTGTTTTTATAATTCATTTAGGGTTGCTTGTTATACAGTTATAGATGACCTATACATTTACAAATGGTTATGTGTTTATACAATACAGGATGCATACCTGTGGCTACGTTATGGACAGACATATGTGAACATACTGATACTATATTTCCACACAAGGGAGATGGCACAGGACAGCAGGACAGCAGTGTGGGATTTGGAGAAAGAGCTAAATTTTCTTTTTTTTTTTTTTTTTTTTTTGAGACAGGGTCTCGCTTTGTAGTTCAGGCTGTAAGAATTGAGCTCACTATGTAGCCCAGGCAAGCCTGGAACTCAGCAATCCTCCTGCCTCTGCCTCCCGAGTGCTAGGGTTACAGGAGTGAGCCACCATGCCCAGCATTGTGGTGTGTCATACTGACTACTGGTGGATATGAGTCATCATACCCAGGTGGTTACTGGGTGGTTACCAGGGATCGAACCAGGGACCTTGTGCTTGATAGGCAGGTGCAAGAAACACTAAGCTAAATCTCTGGCCCTAAGTTTGCGTTCTTGATCTGACACTGTCTATGTGTTTTGGTGGACATTTTCTGACCTCTTTGGGCCTATTTTGTCTTTTGTAACAGGAAGATAAAAATAATGCCTATCTCATGGGATTATTGTGAGGTTTAAGTGAAATATACAAACTAGGTTTAGCACAGAACCTAACACACACTCACAAATTGATTCATTTAACAAATATTTACTGAATAACCGCATTTCCCAGGGCCTCCTCCTAATGTCTGGAGTACACTGACCAGACTTGGATAATGGAGGGAAGAAAGCCAGGCAGGAGAGCCAGGGGCCTGGTTGTGAAGGGTTGTGCACAGTGCCTGGCTCACAGCCAGTGCTCAGCAAAAGGTGGCCATGTTATTCTCAGAATGCTTAAGACACAAGGGCGAAAGGCAGCCGGAGAAGGAAAGACATCAGTCCCTGAAGCAGACCTCTGTCCTTGGAACACTCAGGGAACCAAGATCAGAGAAT
Source organism: Thryonomys swinderianus (assembly GCA_004025085.1). Classification (NCBI taxonomy): domain Eukaryota; kingdom Metazoa; phylum Chordata; class Mammalia; order Rodentia; family Thryonomyidae; genus Thryonomys; species Thryonomys swinderianus. The sequence goes on from PVIC010006482.1 coordinate 21,546, forward strand.
CTGCCCTGGGCGCTTGGAGCAACACCAGCCTTGCCACACTACGGCAGAGCTGGAGGCAGACAGGCCACCACCGAGACACTCCAGTTCTGCTGCTCTGTGAAAGAAGGCAGTTCCTGGGGCTGAGCCATGCCTCAAACCCACCGATGACATCAAAGGCGCCCGCTCAGATGACATCAAAGGAGCCAGCCCTCTCAGAAGCTGGAGGCGGTCAGTGGAGGGTGACTCCTGTACAGGTGTCACTAGGCTGAGAAACACCTGGGCCTTTGCAAATACAGTGAGCGTGCTCCTGTGGAGAATGCTCTGGTCTGGGGTCCTAATTGTCTTGTTTTTCCCTCTCCTGGGAAACAGCCACAAGATATTACCTTGCAGTGAAGTGTGGTCTTTACAGCAGGACAATCCAAGGTCTTTACAACCTGACTCTGTCCTTCAGCTGGACACTGAGCCCAGAGTTCCCCTCCCCTTGTAGGGGACTGAGTGAAAGAACCCTGGGAGGCCCAGGAAGTAAATCACCTCCAGGCAAAGGCTCAGCCCTGTGCCTGGTATGAGACACTCCAATTATCAACTCATCTTTCCAAAAGGACACCCACGGCCAAGGATTTAACTCAGTGGTTCCTGCATCTGCCCGGCAAGCACAAGGTCCTGAATTCAATCTATGGTGCCACATATCACAGTACCAAGCATGGTGGCTCTCGCCTGTAATCCCAGTACTCAGGAGGCAGAGGCAGGAGGATTGCTGTGAGTTCAAGGCTAGCCTGAACTACAAAGTAGACCCTGTCTCAAAAAACTAAAACAAGCAAAAAAAAAAAAAAAAAAGGACACCCAGACAGCTCCAGTGACTTGCTCAAGGTCAAACAGGCACCCTGATCTTGGCACCAAGTCTTAAGACTGTTTTCCCCACTATCGCACAATGCCCAGTGGATGTACTCCTCCAACTTCAAAAATCCTCTAAGCACAAATGCTGACCCGCTCGGACACTTACAACTTACTTCATGGGTGTGACAGATAAATATTTTCAGAATGGAAACACTTGACTTAAACACTCTGAGTAATACAGTCATTGCAGGTGAGTCTGAGACTGGAGTTCGGCTTCTGTGTCAAGATGGATTAGCCCATAGTATGAACTTAGCACAACAAACATGATCATTAAGTCATCATCTCAGATGCCCCGAGACCCAGCTGTACTAGGGTGACCATCTATAGCAGGGTGAGCAATGAAAGTCCCTTGTTCTCTGAACTCCTGGATTCTGAGCAAACCTGGAGAGCTGATTCCCCAGCTTTAACATAACTGAGTGAGGGAGTCAAAAGTTATGCCTGTATTTTTCCAGAAAGCTGCTCTGACTTTAATCTCAGAGAGACAGTCGAGCATAAATTCAGAAGCAAGGGCTCTAGAACCAGCCACACATTGCCGGACAGACATCACCTCTCCTCCCCTGCGCCAGCTGGGCTCCGTCTGCAGCCTGTGCCGACTGCTGCACACAGGTGCTCCACTGTGCTCGGCCGAGTCCTCCACTGTGCCTCACTCGTCTCCTCCCCTCTAATGGACACTGAGCGCCTCCCACCTACACTGCCACTGTCCCATCCCTGTGAATATCCGGGTGACACTCTGGGTATAAAACCAGGAGCAGAATCGCTGTCCCTCAGACTTCCACGTGGACATGACTCACCCAGCGACCTCGGTAAGGGACGGTTCTGACAGAAGTCTGAACGGGAGCCTGAGGATTCACATTTCCAGCACACTCCCAGGGATGCTGCTGCTGCTCTCCAGGCCCTCCATTCAGATTCCCTTTGCTTTAGCTCTGGATTTCTCTAGAACGGCCGCCTCGGCTGACACTCCACAGACATGCCTAGAAAATGGGACAACCCTCCTGGCCACCGTGGCCTGCTGTGGCCTGCCAACGGCTGCCATTAGTCAAAAGCACAGTATCCTTGGCCACTTTGCCTTGGGCTGCCCTTAATTTCCGAGGGCAGCACAAGATGCCGGAGAGGCCTGATCTAGGATGGCAGCCAGCCCAACAGCCTGGTTTCCCAAAGCACAAAACTGAGGCCCAGAGACAGGCAAAGAATCACAGTACTTTGGGCAGAGCCAGGCTTAGACATTCCAGCCTTTGGCATCTTGCTCCTCCCCACAGGCATCTCTGGGAGAGCACAGATCCATCCATAATTTACAGGAGTTAGTTTACTCTCCATCTACCCACCCTGCCCCACTTCACCCCCCCATTCCATACCCCCCACCTTACTTTTTAATCCTGCCTGAGATCATCCATTATGCGACCGAGTGTTGGCTTCAAATGATATATGAGAGGACTGACATTTCAAATATTCTAGGCAAGATATAGAATTCTGATCACAGCCCAGTCTGATACATCTCCGCCATATCTTTCCCTATCCCTCCTGGGCAATATCTGTGTCCCCCCACCATGCACACCAGCTAACCCCACTCGCCCCCGCCCCAACATTCATTTCCCTGATTCATTTTTCATGCCTTTGAATTCTGCCTTTTCAAAGTAGAATATGTTTCTGGAGCAGTTTCTCTTACCTCCCTTCTCCTCATGAATATTTCAGATGTAACAGTGATATGATCACTCAACCTTAGAGGCACACCAACTTTATCTTATTTATCTTACCGAGCTGCTTTCCGATCTCAGGATTAAGTCCAAAACATCCTTTGAGAGTTTGTTTGGGTTGTTTTCCCCCAGGCTGCTGCCGCTGTTTATGTAAATTATCGGCAGCCTCTCTCCTCACCCACCTCACAATGCCAGGCTTCCCCCTCTGGGGAGATGCACCCTCGTCACTCTCCAAGCCAACTGGCAGGTCTTGAGATCAGTCCCAGCTGTGGCATACATTTCCCCTGCCTTCCAGTCCAGCAGACCCTTGGAAGCACAAAGTTAACTCCTCGTGTGACCTTAGGAAGGGAATTTCACCACTATGGGCCAAGCCTTCCTGTCTGCAAACGGTGAAATCATGACCCTGAAGCCTTTTCAGCTGTGGCAAACAGTCCTGGACTTTGATAGCCGTGCTCAGACCCAAGCTCCACCACCAACCAGCTGGGGAGGGCCCTAATTAACTCCCCTCTTCTAAGATACCTGTGGTTAACAGCTACCTCTGCAGTGCCAGGAGGGAGACCAGCTATCCCATTCCTGGGACCAAGAAGATTCCGGAGACGTGGAAATTTCAGAGCCCAACAACCAAAGTGCTTAAACCAAGACAAGTTGTTTAGCCACGGTCTCAGTGAAAAGGTGAGTTAAGTACATATGAAAAGCCTCATGCGCCAAAATAAGTGTATGTATAGCATTACTTAGCACTGCTCTGATTCACTATTCTGTCCACGGTCACAAAGGAATTATTCTCACTTCTAATTTTTTCAATTTTTAAATTTCTTCTTATCAGAGCAATATAATTTCATGATAAAAATGGCCCGGAAGGAGAAAAGGCTCTCTTGCTGCAGCCTTCCCGACTCTGAAGCCCTCTCCCCAAAGGCAGCCACTTTCAGCCATTTTAGCTTCTGGTGCTTAAAACTCCCTCTGTCACACTCACCTTTGTGACCACACTCCCACAACAGGGTGGCATCCACATTTCACAAGTCTACGTCCTGGGCACTGAGGATCAGAATAAAGAGGGGAATCCAACCTCAAACCCCCCTACTGGGCCAGCCATTCATTCCTCAAGGCCAGATGATGGGGAGGTTATGCTTGCTGTGCTGGACAAGCATGCAGACACGTGAATGTCCCTGGCTGTCCAGGCCATGCAAGGAAGGGGATCGCTGACCCTTCACATGAGGAAGTCCACGCAGAGACTGGAAGAAGAGCCAGACACCGAAGCCTCCAGGCAGGACTATAGCTGTAGCATCCTAGACACCAGTTTTACAGTTTGGTCTCCCTAGCAACAGTCTCCAGGTCATGGCCTACTGATCCAGGTCAAGGAAAGTCCATCAGGAAGATGAAATCAGCATCAGGGAGCTGCCCCTCCTGGTCAAACCCAGGGGCAGAGCTGTCTCAGCAGGTCATGCCAAGACAAGAAGAAAGTGCTCCACCAGCTGTCAACTGCCCTGCTTGGCGCCAACCGTCAGTTTTCATTGTCGCCACCTGACAGGTGAGAAGTAGGTTCGCTCTCCTGTCAACTGGTGTGGCTTGTCAAACGCTGGTGAAGCTGTCAGCCACAGAATTCAGACCTGCGGCTGAGAGGTGAACAAAGCAGTCCAGAAAGGAGCAGCCTCTCGGTCACCTGAAGGGACCAAGAAAAGAAAGGATGCTCCACCTGCCTGTGGGACAGCCCTGTCCACATCAAAGCCCCTGCCCAGAGGGCCGCACAGTATGGCAGAAACACTGCACAGGAGCCTGGATTCTGCTTCTTCCTTAGCTGCAAGCAGCAGAAATCTGAAACAACCACAAAGAAAGAACTCACATCATCAAAGAAATAGTGATCTTACACATAAAGATGTTCTGGTGGTCCACTTCTCCGCAGCAATAGTTCTTAGCCCCAGCTACAGGGAAGTGTTAACAAGGGAGTCTTGGAAAAGCGTGGGATACCACCTTCAGAAAATGGACTTTAATTGAGCTGGGAGGGATGGGGGCTGTGGGGTGATCTACCTGCATCATTGAAAATCTCCCCCAGATGGACTCAAAAGTGAAGCTGGAAGAGAGATGTGCTTTTCCAGGGATCCCACTCACACAGGGGCCACAGACCAGCAGTGCCCCCTCCTCTTCTTGGAAGGCTCCCTTAGCAGTGCAGAATCTCGCAACTTCCCAAAACCTTCTGAATCAGAAATCCTCCTTGTGGGTCACGTGCATTTAAGTTGGAGAAGCCTGAGCGAGTGACCTCAAGACCTCGCTTCAAAGTGCCAACTGGACCCCAGTAGATAATGTCTTCACCAAACTGTGCCGAGCCACACCCTAGTCATGTCCTAACACAGGACAAAGAAACAGGAAAGCATGCTTGGCAATCTCACCAGGCCCACAGTGCAGAGAATGCTGCTCCTCAAGGAGTGGAGAGCAGACAAAACTACAAGGCATCAGCACAGAGAAAGTAATGCCAGCTACCACTTATTGCATGCCTACTGTATGCTGGGCACTGGGCCAGCGATTTTAACTATCTCAGGTAATTTTCCCAATGATCCATGAGGCAGATGCTCCTACTGCCACCACCACTATGACCACTACTACCATTTTACAAGAAGCAAGCATTAGGTCTCCAGCCAGTATGAGTCAGAATCTGGGGGAAGGTGGACAGGATCACAGATTTCTAGGTTCTGCCCTCAGAGTCTATGATTCAGCAAGTCTCATGCCAAGCCCAAGAATCTGCACTTGTGCCAAGTTCTCGGATGCTGTCTGCCCAGTCACACATGATGGGAGCCAAGAAAACGCAGTGAAAGCCAAGTTAATGGTTTTTTGAGAAGTTTGTCCAGAAATTGCAATACATCCCCCTGCAGAAATAATGCCAAATATTGGACAACTCTAAGGCAATGCTGTGGCTTCACAGCAAGAACGATCCTGGAGCGACACTTTGCCCGGGAAGCAGGTGTGGCTGGCATCTTGCAGAGTGCACACTGGGAGCCAGAAAACCTGCCTCACGATGTGGTTGGTGGGAATCCTTCAGAACGCATACAATCCGGAGAGAGTCATTTCCCCCAGCACAAGGCTAGGGGAGTGACACCACCGTACAGATGGAGGTGCTGGGAAAAAATTAACAACACAGCCCTGAATTTCATTTGCAATGAATAAAAACTGCTTTTTCCTCCTCTGATCCTTCATGAACTGGACAAAGTTCAGCTGGTAACTAGAGATAACTAACCATGCTCAAATAAGTCAGCTCTGTCTTGCTCAAAATTGAGGATTACAGAAGTCAGACTGTGAAGTCTGGGACCCATGGCTGTGGAATTAGACCAGGGGCTTAACCTCTTGGCCTTGGTATCCTCATCTGTAATTTGGAGAATTATAATAGTACTTAAACGATAGGTGACCAGAAGGATTGCATACGCTAACACATGTAAAATTCACCAAGATCCTGATAAATACACTTTATTACTATTACTACTGAAAGAACTGGTGGTGTTAAAATACTGCTATCAGTAATTGAACAAGCTCAATCCCTATTAATAACTGCAGCTATGAATTTGATATCTGACACTCTCATACTACTGTCAAGAACATAAACAGGTACAATTTTTTTCTAGAAAGTCACTTAGAAATATATATTAGAGGGCTGGAGATTTAGTTCAGTGGTTCTGGCACCTGCCTAGCAAGTGCAAAGGTCCCTGGTTCGATCCCAGGTAACCAGTACAACAATACCAGACGTGGTGACTCATCCCCACCAGCAACCAGTACCACACACCACAATGCCGGGTGTGGTGGCTCACGCCTGTAATCCCAGCACTCGGGAGGCAGAGACAGGAGGATTGCTGAGTTCGAGGCTTGCCTGGGCTACATAGGGAGCTCAGGGCTGGCCTGAACTATAGAGTGAAACCCTGTCTCAAAAAAAAAAAAAAAGAAAGAAAGAAAAGAAGGAAGGAAAGAAAGAAGGAAGAAAGAAAGAAAGAGAGAGAGAAAGAAAGAAAGAAAAAGAAAGAAAGAAAGAGAAAGGAAGGAAGGAAAGGAAAGGAAAGAAAAAAAGAAAAGAAAAGAAATATATATTAGAAACCTCAGAAATACTCACTTGCCCTGACCCAGAAAGCAGACTGCTAGGAATCTATTTTAGGGCTGCAATTCAGTATAAGGACAAAGACGTACACCCAAGGATGCTACTACATTATTGTAAACAGAGTGTCTATGACAGGAAAACATTTAGAAATTCTGCTATTTCATGTAATGAGATCACCTACAATTATTAAAATAACCTCCATGATCTTTAATAGAGAAATCTACATTATCATGTCGCTTTTAAATGTACAGCAGTATCTCAGTTCATGAAAGCTGTGAAAAAGTGTTCGCCAAAATTTTGCTTCTGTTTGTAAACTGCTTGTTGAGTGACTGACACAACAGCAGCCATCTTCCTCACACAAACACAAACGCACCCATCTTTCCCAAAAATTAGGATGAAATGAATTAAGCTCATAAACTGAGGAACCGCTAAGTGAAATTTCATACAGACTATGAACTCAACTATGTAAACACATGAAAGACAAAGGATGCCCCCACGAACATGTCACCAGGCTAATCCTGAGCAGGATTAAAGCTGCATGCATGAACTTTGAACCTGAGATGAGAATATCCTATGGTAGCACATGGCCTTTGTAAGGAGCAGACTGACAGAAACTCAACTCTAACTGGCTTAAAAAAGAAATGAAGCCTAGGTGGGCTCTGTCTCTGACCTCAAGGGAAGAGGAGCTCCCAGGTATGTGATCAGTTTCCTTCTCTCCTCCTGCCTCGGTGCCCAGCAGGGTGCCAGGCAGGCTGCCCCTAAGGGGAGATGACTACTAACAGCTCCCATCCCCCAGCTCCCAGCTCCCAGCTCCAGAGAACTGAGCACTTCCTCCCCTGTGGATGACCTAAGAGTCCTGGGCCCGATGCTCCAGCCCAACCCCAGGGCCTGTCCTAAGCAGCCAGGGATGGCATTCCTCACCTCCCAGCCTGGGGTGACTCCCTTTTCTCTTAAGTCACCCGAAACACAGAGCCTGAAAAATGAAGAAGGAAAGGTTTTCCCTTCTCCTTGAATACTGGGATGCTGCAGGCTGGGGATTCAGCTCAGGGGTTCCAGCACCTGTGTTCAAAATGCAAGGTCCCAAGTTTGATCTCAAAACAGGGGGGGGGGGGGAAGGGAGGGATGAAAAGAACAGGCATGCCGATCTAAGAAAAACAGAGCTGAAGATTATGCAAGAAAAACCAACAGAGAATCACTTGGCAATTTTCCCTCCAAAATAGGAGCCAATTACTCATTATCAGAAGGAAGTATTCAGCAATACCTGCTAACTAGGCTATGGTTCTCCACCGGGGTACCCTGCCCTGGGGACTTGTGGCAAGAACTGGGGGAGGGCGCTACTGGCATCTAGTGTGTAGAGGCCATGTGGGTTGAGGGACATCCTGCAATATACAAAACTGTTCCTGAACTCGTCCATAACAAAGCACCTGAAGCTGGGTAATTTTTAAAAGGCTGCTTAGCTTGTAGTTCTAGAGGCCCAGGGACATGGCATGAGTACCTTCTCAGTCAAGAGCACCCTTGAGTCCATCACAACATGGCAGATGGCATCACGGAGGAAGCATGTGGGAGATGCAGGCAGCAGTCACGTGGTGAGACAGGAAGGCAAACGGGGACGCACGGGCCAGCTCTTTCATGACCCACCCTCACAGGAGCTGACCTCCATAAGACCAGCATTAACCCCTGCGAAGGACAGTGTCTCCGATGAACTAACTAACACCCTACCTCTAAGGTCCCACCGCCTCCTAGTATTGCCACATGAGTGACTGAGCCTCCAGCACAGGGACCCTTGGGGACAAACCACATCCAACCACAGCAGCCTGCCACAACGAAGGGTCACCCAACAGTACTGGCCACAGAGCTGACGTCCTACCCAAACCGGGAAAGCGGGCATTATGGGCCCTGAGTCAGCAAACAAGAACATATGGCTGCCGTGCTCCAAAAACACTGTCCAAATACCAGGCAGAACTATTATCACTAGAGGCTGAAGTTCACACCACCGTGGTCAATTACAAGAGCGGAGAGATGTACTTCACCACTGAGCCTTGCGTTCTCGTTCCTCGTATCCTCTCTTATTTCCGGCGCGGCTGACAACCCCTGACATCTGCATCTACGAGGTCACTGAAATCTACCACAGCACACCAGTCTTGTGGGGCCAGATGTGCCCGAATGCCTGCCCACAGACGCCGCTTCGAGAAACTGTCTCCTGCTTGGTCATGCTGCAGAGAGAGAGATGGCTGCTTGCTTGGTGGACAGAATCCCACCCCAATTAAATGGCTGGAGCCCCAGTGGGAAGGAGGCGGAGGCGGAGAAGAAGGGAACGGGGAGGCTCATGAGCCAGCGCGCCTGCCTTCCCTTTTTTCATCTCAGAAGAGCCAATTTCAAACTCGCCTCAGGTCATAAAAGAAATTAATTTGGTTCTCTCAGCCTTGCTCAGAGTGGACACATGTCCTCCACGGCAGCATCTGCTGCTGGAAGAGCCAGAGCGAGGGAAATGTCCCCTTGAAATGATTCCGGTTTCAGGACTGAGCCAAACCATGCGCTCGCAGCCTGAGAAGCAGCTGCCCAGAATTCCCGGCTTGTCGCTTTTGCTTGTAAGTTCCCAAAATGGTTCTCCTAGTGGAGGCGAGTCCTAAGTCATAAGCGGCTGACCCAACGGACTCTACGTGGGTGGGGCTAGCCTTTTGCACACATCAAAGCGGGACTCACCCTGGCACCCCCCTGTCCCTTCGGTGGTCAGTGAGGGCCGACATGTGCTGTGCATGATGCCCGGGCCCCTCTCCTGATCGTTACTCCCCTTGCAGTACACACATCTGCGGTGACCCCTGTGTGGTCCTCTCTCCCTTGAGGGCGGTTGGAAACTGGTTTGTTTCTAACGGACAGAGTACATCCAGTGCGCTGGCCCACTGCATAGGATTCATCCCAGCAGACTGGAGACAGCCCTACTGCTGCTTTTAAGGAAGTAAGCTACTGTGCTGTAGGAGAGCCACACAGCAGAAGGAGACAGGTGCCCCAGGTGACAGGCAGCAAGCAAACCAGGACCCAGTCCCACAGCCGTCACAGGGACCTGCTGATACACCTTTTAATGTAAAGTAAACTGCACTGTCAGCCTCCATATCCAGGGATTCAACCAGCTATGGATTATCAAAGTGCATATCAAAAGTAATGTACTAAGCATGCAAACATTTATGTTGTTATTTTCTTAAATAATATAACAACTATTTCCATAGCATTCACGCTGTATTAGATGTAAGTAATAGAGAATGACTTAAAGTTTAGAGGAGACACTGTGTAGTTTATATGCAAATCCTACACCATTTTATACAAGGACCTTGAGCACTGGAGGACTTTGGTATCTGTGGGGGTCCTGGATCCAATTTCCTGCAGCTACTACAGAAGAATTGTGCTGAAAACGCACACAGTGTGGAGCTTGCTCCGTTGTTCCTTGTTTAAGCACTGGGCAGGGATTTTATAGAATGTACCTCAATTTGAGTTTGTCTGACACTTTCTTCACAATCATATTAGCGTTATAGGTTTTTGGAAAGACCACCACAGAAGTGAAATGCCTGTCTCTTCTTATCTACCACTTTTGCTTCTGTCCCTTTCTTTACTTTGTAAGTGTCCTGTTAAAGGACCAGGACATCAGGCTTGTCATCTGTCCGCACTTTACTGATTCTCACTGTGATCAGTCCACTACATCCCTGACCCACAACATCCCTGCAAACGAGAAAGTGAATCTAGACTCTGGGGTCAAAAGGTCACCAAAATGTGTGGAACTCATTGCAGAAGCACAACAGGTGATGTGCTATAAAAAAATTTTTTAAAAACCATCGTGGCCAGAGATGTAGCTCAGTGGTTCTAGCACCTGCCTCTCAAGCACAAGGCCCTGAGTTCCATCCACATACAATGCTGGGCATGGTGGCTCATGCCTGTAATCCTAGCACTCAGGAGGCAGAGGCAGGAGGATTACTGAGTTCCAGGCTTGCCTGGGCTACATAGGGAGCTCAGGGCCAGCCTGAACTACAAAGCGAGACCCTGTCTCAAAAAAAAAAAAAAATAAAATAAAATAAAATAAAATAGTGGTTTAAAACAAAAGAAATCTATTCTCTCCCAACTCTTCAAGAATAAAGCCAGAGGGCTGGAGATTTAGCTCAGTGGTTCCAGCGCCTGCCTCTCAAGCACAAGGTCCTGAGTTCGATCCCGGGTAACCACATACAATGCTGGGCATGGTGATTCACACCCACCAGCAATCAATACCACATGCCACAGTGCCAGGCATGGTGACTCACACCTGTAATTTCAGCACTCGGGAGGCAGAAACAGAAGGATTGCTGAGTTCAAACTGCCCTTGCCTGGGCTACATAGTGAGCTCAGGGCAAGCCTGAACTACAAAGCAAGACCCTGTCTCAAAAAAAATAAAAAAGAATAAAGTCAGAAACCAAGTGTTAGAGGGCCCTGTTCCTTCTCTTTGTCTGACTTGTCCATCTGCTGGCTCTCTCTCTCTCTCTCTCTCTCTCTCTCTCTCTCTCTCTCTCTCTCTCTCTCCCTACCTCCCCCCCCATACTATTTGCCTCAAGTGCCCATAATTCAAATACGCTGCCACTAGCCTTCCATCAACCCCTCAGTTTCCAGGGCCCACCAGAGTTGAGTTCAGAGACTCACTTCCCTGGAGAAAACAAGCCCATGCAGCCTTTGAGCTCACATCTGCCCCTGGAAACAGTCAGGGCCAGGGCCAAAAGAATCAGATGCAGAGTTTTGAATCTTACAGGACTCTGCAAAGGACATGCTTCTGAAAAAAGGCAAATGAGGGTGGAGTAAAACTACTTGGCTGAGAAAAGAGTTGGTGGAGGCAACAATCCTCCTGGTGGAAAATGCAAAAGGCTGCTGTGCTCCAGAACAAAAAGAAAACTCCCCCTGGACTCTGCAGACTGCCTGAGAAGAATCTTAAAGCAGCTGCCAACAGGAAAGGCAGCAAAGTCAGAAAAGCACGGCTTAGAAGCACTAAGTTCAAGCCTCTGTATTGCACAGAACCTGGGTTACGACCATGTACACACAGCCTCTACCACCCCACTACCTCCGATACAACAGGTTCTAAAGGTAGAGTCAACCTGCATCCCTTTCCAAAAGGTTGCATCAGGGACAGTGTCTCTGCCTGGGGTCACTGTGTTAACTCATCACTACAGCCTGGGGACTTGGTCAACAGTTCCGGAGGCTGGAGTCCAAGGTCAGAGTGCTGCTCCCTTCCTGACTACATCCTTGCACGGTGGGGAGACAGAAGACATCTCTGCCACGTCTCCCAAAGTCTCTCCTGTGTGGAAGGTGACTATACTCATCCTTGGATTCCTCCACTGATGAGTTCAGTGGCTGACTGCTTGTAGAAGTAAGGCCTGGCTAGAGTGGGTCCCTGGAACATGGCCTAGAAAGGTGTCTTCTTGTCTCCCGCCCCTCCCTTTTCATCCTGTTTTCTGACTGTCATGGCTTGCCACTTTTTCTTGCGCCATGCCACCTTGCCATCCAGTTCCTCCCTCAGACCCAGCCAACCACAGAATGAAACCACAAGCCAGAATGCCACGGGATTAAGACTCAATACAAGATGGCTGGGGACAAAAACATTCATTCCGCCCAGAGCAGCACAGGGGTAGAGTAGGAGGGTGGTAAGAGCCATCCTGGGAAACTGGTGTTGACTGTGACCATGTGATCTGTGACTTCCCAAAGGTCCCTGCAGTTAACACTGCAATGCCATGACATGGCAAACGCTCCTAAGAAATCCTCTCAGTACACACAGTCACAACACAGCCTCACATCCATCACGGATTCATGCTGAACTGGCCTTTGATAAAGCACATGGCCACCTTGAATCCAGAAATCAGCGAGAAGCCCCGACTGCCAGTGGCTGGGTACAGAGCCCACTGCCTATGGAAGGTCCCCTCTCCTTTGCCTTCTGCAGCGAACATTTCAAGTGCTTATCAGCTGGCCTGGAGGGAGGGCAACATGCCTATGAGGGTGAGCTGCACTGCAAGAGGGCAGCAGCGGAGGGACACGGCTGGAGACAGTGGAGCCAGCTGGTCCCTGGACAGCATCCTGCCAGCTGGTCTCCAATGGAGAAGAGCGCAGCTTGGCACAGTCTCACACCAGATCCACGGCCAGATTCTGAATTTTGATGGAGCCCATAATACTTCACCTAAATGACTCATTTTGCTAATCAAATCGAAATCAAAATGATGCATTCTGTAGAAAGAACTGGATGCTATAAGAGGACACAGGGTCAGAGCCCATGGGGCAGAGGCAGGGTCCCCTCTGGGGTTGTGACATCTACGCAAAGACTAGAAGAGCAACAACAAGAAGTTTGAAAAGAGCAAAGTGTGGGAAAGTGCTCAGGTGGAGCAGTATGTGCAAAGGCTCTTGGGAGAGGCAGGTCACATGCTGGAGGAAACAGGACATCTGGTGACATGGACAGCATAGTGAGAGGTAGGCTGGGGAGAGAGGGAGGGCCAGTCACACAGGACTGGGCAAACTGTGTGCACAGAGACTCGGCCACACCTCACAAGATGCTAGTATCTGTCGAGCTGTGGGCACTACTGGGGAGGAGGGTGGTCCCTCTTCTCCCTTTGAACATAGAGCGCGCGGGAGACAACCTTGCCTCAGTGATCTCTGGCTCAATGACAGGCACAGGGCTCTATCATCACCACCTGGAACAGGACTACCACAGTGGAACAGCTCCCTGCTCACCACACTGGCTACACACGCTCACAGAGAAGCTGAACAGAAGATGGTCACTGTCTGCACAACCGCTACACTCTCAGGTGCAATGACTTGCTAGAACTCACAAAACTCAGAAAATCCACTATCCTCATGGTGATGGTTTATGCCAGCCTGGGAGGTCCTGTGATGACACACACAAGCTCCAGGCACCCAGGATGTCCGCCAGGCTCAATGCCAGGATTCTCAGTAGATTTAGCCTAGCTGGATCAGTCTCCAGTTCTTCCAGGGGGAATTAATTCTGCACAGCCTGAAAACTGAGGGGTACAGGCATGGGCACTGACAGTATACCACATGCTTACCAAAGCCCCAGGAAAACAAAGGCACTCTTACAGTGATATTCTAGATACTTAGAGATCCCTCTGAGGAGCCAGTCAGAGGCCTTCTGAAGAATCTACAGGATTGGAAAATGACAAAACACCCAGAATGTTCGCTGTGAGGGAACTGATTAAATGCATTCTGGTGTATCCATACACCAGAATACCATACAGCTTTTAAAAAGAATGAGGCCAGGGCCAGAGACTTAGCTCAGTGGTTCCAGCACCTGCCTCCCAAGTGCAAGGTCCTGAGTTCAATCCCTGGTAACCACATACAATGCTGGGTGTGGTGACTCACGCCCACTGGCAATCAATACCACATACCACAATGCTGGGTGTGGTGGCTCACACCTGTAATCCCAGCACTCGGGAGGCAGAGACAGGAGGATTGCTGAGTTCAAGGCTTGCCTGGGCTACATAGTGAGTGAGCTCAGGGCCAGTCTGAACTACAAAGCGAGACCCTGTCTCAAAAAAAAGAATGAGGGCACTGAATTACTGATATGTGAGAATCTAAAGCTACATCCACTGAAAAAAATCAAGATGCAGAATACATATGATGTACTATCATGTGCATGTTTTAAAACTGAGAGAATATATTATGTGTACATTTTTATGTAAAAAGGGTACCCGTGGGGGATTTTAAGAGAATTAATCAGTTCCTATGACCTTGGAAAGAAGAAACAGGAGCCTGGGATGGGAAAGAGATTGAAGTTTTACTGTAAACTTTTTACACTGTCAAATATATCTTTACCATATGCACACATACTCTATTCAAAAAAGAATTTTTTTTAACTGGAAACAATGAAAAATCTTACAGGCATGCAAACTAAATTAATTAGCCCTTCCTTGTAGTTTCAACATGCATTTAAATCTGCAGGCAGCCTGGCTTCTGGGATTGATCGGCTAGAAATGGAGAACTTCGGCAATTTCCTCTCTGAGGACAGATGTTGACACTGTTTCTGTGATTTCTCACAGATGTTTGCCTTCCAGCATCTTTAAAATCATGGGTGTCTCTGTCAACTTGGAAATCCCAAATTTCTCATATCAAATCAAGATGACAGGAAAATGCAAAACCATGCTCACATTTTGAAAGAGTTTATAGATGGTGCCTGACAGTGGGAAGGAAGGAGTTTAAGGGGAAGCTGATGTGTCACTAACTCCCCTTCCATAAGCCCTCCTTGTCAGCCCATGCCTCAGTTTACCCAACTGAGCCAGATGGAGGGACATTTTTTTAAAGTACACACATGCACTCTGGAGTCTCAGCTGCCATGAGTGTCACACCCCTACCCAGCTGTGACACTGTGAACCACCTCATTAACTTCCTGCCTCCTCCCTCTGGCCTGTAACGAGATCATATCACCAACTTTGCTGTGCCTTTGCAGCACAACAAATGGGCGGGTCACAGCACCTTCAGAACACTAAATAAATGGCTTCCTTCTCCTCCTGCACCCCCAATGCCCCATGCAGCTTGTCCTCTTCCTCATGTCCATGTTTTGCTTTAAGGGGGCCTGTTGGATCCCCAGGTTCATCCAGTGTCAAGACTTAGATGGAAATATCCTCCAGGCCCCAGAAGTCTCCTGTCTGTGTGTCCTGCATTAATGTCTTACTGTCCCTAAATGACAAAGACAAGGGTATGTCCCACTGGTAAAAGTGAAACCTCCTGGCACATGCCTGTAATCCCAGTACTCTGGAGGCTGAGGCAGGAAGATTGTCATAAATTCGAGGCCAGCCAGGGCTACATAGTGAGTTCAAGGCTGGCCTGAACTACACAGCAAGACCTTGTCTCAAAACAAAACAAAACATGAAACCCCCATGGACAAATCATTGTAGATTTTAGATGTTTCCAACACCATCCACAAAAAATGGTAAGGATCTGGAGGTGATGGATTTGTTAATTAGCCTGACAATCATTCCACACTGTGGACGGATATCAGAACTTCACACTGGCTGGGCATAGTGACATGTGACTATAGTTCCAGCTACTCAGGAGAATCACTTGGGGAGGTGGAAGATAGACCCAGAGACAAAACAAGACTCTGACTCAAAAACCTTCCACAGTGCACCCCCAAAATATATGCAATTATTACGTCAAGAAAAATAAAGTTAAATGATTAATATTTAAAAGCAAAAAAGCCAATTTTCTCTGCATATTAGCTAATAATTGAACACTTACTACATCAGCTCTTGAATGGCATTTTGTTTACATTACACCACAAAACCCTCTCCACTACAGTGCCTTTATTATTCCCAAAGCTGCTTCTGGGCAATAGATCTGGGAATCAAGTAAATTGCTCAGGCCGGTCCCTGGTCTCTCGCCTGGTTGTTCATGGGCACTCCCCTCCCCGGATAGAGATGGCACAAGCTAATTCTGCTCCTGTGGCTGAACGGGATTATGAGCCGGGCTGGCACTTACGAGTTGTCTCGCACTGGACAACTCAAGGCATGTCTTGTAATCTAAATTTCATCATAACCTATCAGATGAGGATGACAAGGGTGACAGAGAGGATTTCGGAGGGATTTCTGGAAAAGAACGTGCTATAAGCCAAAGCCATGTGTTGTCCCTCCCCAAATGAAAAGCCGCAGGCCCAATCTTCATGTGAGTATAGATGGATCTTCGGAAGGAAATTAGGCTTGAGGAAGACGCAAAAGTGGGGTCCTCAGGATGGGGTTACCATTCTTATTAGAAGAGAAACAACAAAAACCTGTTCCTCCCTTGTCTTGAGAATGAAAACACACAGGAGGAAGGCTTTGGTGTGAAGCCAGGAACACAGACCTCCCTGGGAAGCTGAGTCAGGCAGCATGGTGACCCTGGACTTCCAGCCTCCAAAAATGAGAAATAAGTGTCTGTTGTTGGAGCTGCCCAGTATGTGGTCTTTTGTCCTGGTGGCCTAAGCTGATGCCTTATGGTTGATCCTTCACCATCATCTGTCTTTCCAGCATCCGCCTTGGACAAGGCAAATGGGACGACAAAAGAAAGCACACCTCACAGAGACTGGAGCTCCTGGGCTAAGGATGCTCACTACAAAAGCGAGAGGCTATGAGGTCAAACGCAAGGACATCCTTGAGAATGCAACAAGCACTTACAGATATTAGTTTTGCATGCACAAAAAAGGAAGGAAAATATCTTTGGTAATTTAGAGGATATCTAAGAGGACATGAGGGCTGGGAGCCTGGGAGCAAAACACTTGCCTGGCACACATGGTTCTGGGGTCCATCCCCCAGGATTACAAGAAGGTGGGAGTGAGGTTGGAATCTTAGAGGCTAACATTTGTAGAATGAATGATAAGTAGTAATTGTTATAAAGCTGACTGATGTTACCTGACCAGGTGATATTTGCTAAGCACTATGTGGTAAGCACATTCAATACATTGTTATTTAACCCTTATTATATGATCACCGTGCTCCAGACAGATGGATCAATGTGGGGGAGAGATCTATTAGAAGGAACTGACTCAAGTTAACTACTAAAGGTGACAAGCTCTGAGGCCTGTAGCAGTCTTGAGACCCAAAAGAGTAGTATTCTGGTTATAGTCCCAAGACGGGAAAAAGCTGATGTCCCAGTTTGAAGGCTGTCAAAGAAGACAAATTCTGTTATTCAGACTTTTTGTTCTAGTCAGTTCCTTAACTGACTGGATGAGGCACACCCACATAAGAATAGAAATCTGGGGCCGGAAATTTAGCTCAGTGGTTCCAGCGCCTGCCTAGCAAGCACAAGGTCCCAAGTTTGATTCCTGGTAACCACATACAACAATACCAGACATGGAGACTCACACCCACCAGCAATCAGTACCACACACTACAGTGCCAGACATGGTGGCTCACACCTGTAATTCCAGCATTCGGGACACAGAGGCAGGAGGACTGCTGTGAGTTTGAGGCTTGCCTGGGTTACAAGTGAGCTCAGGGCCAGCCTGAACTACAAAGCAAGACCCTGTCTCAAAAACAAAAGAAACCTGTTTTGTCTATCCATTTAAATATTACTTTCATCTGAAAACACCTCTATAGAAAGACCCAGAATAATATTTGACCAAGTAGCTGGGTACCCCATAGTCTAGTCAGGGCACACATAAACTAACCACCCCCTCTACTACGAGCAAGAAAAGTGGAATTCAGACACTCCAAGTCACTTGCCTAAAGTCAGAGTTTTGGCAACTGTGGAAAGCAGGGTTTCTTTTCTTTTTCTCCTTTATTGAGTGTTATTGGTACATATTAGGGATATATTATGATCACACTCATCATTGAGAATCTGTGTACGCGGTATACCTTGGTTCTCATCCTCCCCATTGCCGGGAGGCAGGGATTCACTGAGGATTTATGCTCCGTGGTAATAACAGAAAATCCCAGTAGACCCAGAACAAAGGAAAGGCCGGAGCTAACCTTTTTGTTCGCAGTGCCCCTGGGCTCTATGGGGCGGGAAAGCCAACCTAAAGGAAGGGAGCTGAAGATACCAGTTTTCATCAAGGGCCAACAGGGTCAAGAGAAGGATCTCTCTGGGTGCCCAAAGGAGAAAACTAACAATCACCACTTTCCAGGAGACAGAAAAGGAAGCAGCTCGGCCCCTCAAAGGCTCCAGGATTTGTTGGCCTGAGCTGGCTGCTAGCCCCAGTTGTAATTATAATGTAAAGGAAAGACTGTTTGAAATGGGCTAAAGTTTGAAGCACTTAAAAATATCGGCCCAGACACCAGACCGACACAGGAGGTAAAAACCATCTGGCTCTACCCTGCGAACAGAACAAAGCAAAGCAGGAGGGGCGGGAGCTCGGCTCCCTGAAGGAGCATCGCTCATTTCACTGTCAGATACCTGCAGGGGATACTTCTGTGTCCCAAATATAATCAGAGGCCCAGGCCCTGCGTTCAAAGAAACATATTCCAGCAACCCAAAAGTAATTTAAAAACAGTTCCCCATGCACTGCCTCAAAGAATATTACAAGGCAGGGGTCCTCAGTGGGTCTTCAGGCCCACTGTCCCTATATTTTAACCCATTTTTTGAAAAGCTTTCTTTTCTGCCCTGAAAGGAAAATAATTTATAATATAACCTACTTACCTTCACTTAAGCAATCATTATTGTGCCATAATTATAATAGAAAAGAGAAATGAAATGAAATGCATTTATGGTGAAATAATCTATAGTTCAGTGAGGTGGATTTCTACTGGGAAAAGCAGAATGAATTTGTCAGACACCAGCATGTAAGTGCAGAATGATCACTGAGGGTGACAGTCATGATACAAACCACCTTACCCAGAGTTCCCTGGTTTTCCAAAATGGTGGCTCCTGTTTCATAAACTCCCAAAGGAAACAAATTAGGCTCTTCTCTTGATTGTTTTGTTTTGTTTTGTTTTTATTAGTCTTGATTTTAAGTTGATTTCTCAGGCATTTTGTCATCACAACAGAGATCTGACTTAACACAAGCTACAACAGCCAAGTTGAACAATTGTAAAAACAGACTCCACAGCCCACAGAGCCTTAAATATCAACTTCATGAGCCTGTACAATGTCTCGTGCCCTTTTGTTGACACACTAAATGACTGTCTTCAAATACCAACTATATGTGAAACCGTAGGCTTACACAGAAGGAAGAAAATCAACCAGAAATACCTCTTCTCAAAAATACAGTCAGGTGTGGTAGCACTAACCTGCACTCTCCATACTCAGGAGACTGAAGCAGGAGGATTGCCACCAGTAGGAGCCAGCCTGCCCTACACAGTGAGTTAAAGACCAGACTGAACTTCACAGTAAGATACAACCTCGGGAAAAAAAAAGTCAGAGTACATGATTCAGAATTGTGGATATTTAGGATTTCACCTCAGTTCTACAGCACCAGAACTGCTCAGTGATGCCTCTTGACCTCAGTTTCCTCTTCTTGAAGTAGGATAATCACCTCACAAGGAAAACGTGGCTGCCAAGTGAAATAATCTTTGCAAAGCACTTCCAACAGAGGAAGGAGACTGTCGAATAGTATTTCTTTTCAGGCTGCCCCTCACTTCCCACATCTGCCAGGAGAGCAGGCAAGGAGTTAAGGAGGTCAGAGTCTCCTAGTCTAAATGTTTTGTGTTAGAAAACATCTTTCTTTTTAACATCCCTTCCTACATTAAAAAATAAAATTTCCATCAGAAGAGTACTAAAGACTCTAGCCTTCAGTTACATGGAAGACAAGACTTTGATTTCACAGCAGAATCATTTGAGTTCGTCTTTATACTGATCTAATATAGTGCCTCTTATAGAAAAATAATAATAATAATATGAAAGTTGGAAAGTGGAAGACTTCATCCACCAGAGTTTTCAAAAACTAATTCAGCTGTAATCACAGATTGAAAGTAGGATTCATGACACATTTCTCTGCCTCCTGGGCAGATGAATCTATGATTTGTATTTGATTTTAAATGTGATTCTCCTGCACCTTCACTGGGTTTGATGGATAGAGCACATGAGGCCACTCACGAAAGTGATACAGTTGAGATCAAAGCTGGGAAGATAATTTTTGCTGAAATGTCTGTAGCCGACAGTGAGTTATAAGCCTTTGTCTCCCACATTATAGAATACAATTTCATTTAGAGCCAAAATCTGTCACTTCAGCATTGTTTATCGAAATACAGACCATACTAGAGTCCCCAGAAGAATGGTGTCAAGTCAAAAGGTAGAAAATCAAATGGGTACCAACCTCCCAGGACTGAATAAAGAGAAGAGAATGGCTTCCTGTCTGCATAAATATTACCCACCCGTGATGCGTTTGGGGCAAGAAACAAAGCCATTCATCTGCAAGGTAAATACCAGTGTTGTCAAAGGTGCCTGGGACAGCCCTCAGTGGCTCATTCGTCTCTATTTGCTAACTCTGCTTTATTCATGTGTCCATAGAGTCACAATTTGGTTTTTACCTCTGTACAATTTTCTCAAAGTTTGTCGGTTTGCATTCTTTCATATCTAGGATGCACTGTGACTGAAGAGCTAGCCTGTTGGCTACCCAGGGTTTCCATGGATTCCCTGCAGGGACACTGGGGCCACACACCACACCATCCTTAACCCATGTCTTCAGTGGTGCTGCTGCTGCAGGGCCCTCTGAGCCTTCATCTTTGGGGTCCTTTCCAAAGCTGATACCCCAACAACCCCATCAGCAGATTTTCTTTTTCCTCTGGACCAGTTTCCAGGAGAACAACTGAATCCTTTCTTCTCTTTCTGCTCCTCCTCCTGCTGCCCCCCCCATTTCCCCTTCCTCTGCTGCTCCTACTCCTCCTCCGCCTTCACTTCCTCCTCCCCCGCCTTCACTTCCTCCTCCCCCTCCTCTTCTTGCTTCTCCTCTGCAATGACAGGAACTGAACCCAAGGTCTCACACATGCTAGGCAAGCACTCTACCACACAGCTACATCTCCAGCCCCTGGTGAATAACTTAGAACATAGACACGTGGACAAAAATCTTATTCTCAGAAGCTTCAGGAAACATCTTGACACAACTTGCTTGTAGAAGTTTTGATGTACAAATAAAAGAGAGATAAAAATTAAATGAACTGATTCTATCTCTGGGATAAAGTATCAATCAGGGTAATGGCAGAAAACATACAGCCTCCTCAGTGGGATAACTGAGGAGAGTTTAGCAAAGGGCTCTGGATAGCAGCATAAGCAGGATGAAGGAAAACCAAAGGAGAACTGTGCTGTACCTCTGGTCTAGCAACAGTGCCAACTGCCACCACTAGGCCTGGAGAGGAAGGAGATGAAACAGTCAAGGAGCGAGGCGAGTAGCCACAGCTATTAGGGAGAGCCGCCACCAGGAGCTGCCTGGCTACAGCAACCAGGTGGGAGGAGTCACAGGAAAGGCACACCCCAGCCCTCGCTCACCCCACCCTCTGAGCCCTATGGGGCCCCCCACTGACCAGACCCAAGAGCCACAGGAGGATGAGGGAGCTGGGGCGATGCCACGGTAGAAGTGAGCCTCAGTAGAGTACAGAGCAGGGGAGGCGGGTGGAAAGGGGGTCTGCAGTCCAGGGCAAATTTCCAGCACAAACACTGCTATGGTTGGAATGTGTCCTCCCAAAGTTCTTATGCTGGAAACATGATTGCCGATGCAGTAGTGTGGAGATTCGGGACCTTGAAGACACACAGGTCATGGGGATATGGCTTCGTGAACGGACTGACACTGCTGCCAAGGGAACAGGCTTCCTCTCAAAGGAGTGAGGCTGTCTCTCCACCACCCTCTATGTTACAGTGTAGCAACAAGGTCCTCATGAAACACGGCCCCTGGGTCCTGGACTTCCAGTGTCCAGAATCATGAGCCAACTATTCTGTTCATTCTAAAGTACCTCTTCTGTGTTGTTTTGTTACAGCAGCACAGAAAGTAAAACAGATAAGATTCCAAGACAAAGAAGACTAAGCGAAGGATCTTTGCTCAAAGGACCCTGGAGAATCAATCACACCCAACCACCTGCAGACATCATCAGCAAACAGCAGGCTTTCCCCAAATTCAAGTGCACCTTCTTTATCTGTACAAGTCCCACCATTATTTCCTCATAAGGGAAACTATTCTCCAAATCCCACAGGCCAGAAGACTCAGGACTTTCTGAATTGAAAGATGATTCAGGGCTCAAGTGTGCTGAGAAGTCATTATCTGGCCAGAAATCTGGGTTCCGGGTGGACAACATGGTTAAGCAAAGCATTCGCGGAGCGCTCCTGTGGGCGAGCTGTGCAGTATTTCATCCCCAGAGCAACTCTGACAATCCGTGGTCTTTATTAGGGACACCTGATCATCTTCACAGCCACTCTGGCTGGGTTCCTGAAGTAGCTTCCGCCTCTCATCCCTTTTCTAAACTGTCTCATTCCTCCTGGAGTTGGCACATGTCCATCACCCAGGATGACAAAATAGTGTTTTCCTCAGGATTTTGGATCTTGGAACCTTGGGACTGGGTCCATCTCATGCTGTCACTGACAAGATGGAAAACTTTTGATTTGTCTTTAGGAGAATGCTGCTCTCCATGACAGATGCCAAAACGACCTTAGAGATGCATCAATGCTAGCAGCCCTTTTCCAAGCCCAGTGGCCATCCTGCCTTTTGGCCCATTAGCTGCCCTCACATC
Source organism: Thryonomys swinderianus (assembly GCA_004025085.1). Lineage (NCBI taxonomy): Eukaryota > Metazoa > Chordata > Mammalia > Rodentia > Thryonomyidae > Thryonomys > Thryonomys swinderianus. The sequence continues at coordinate 44,309 of PVIC010006482.1, forward strand.
CTCCAAATCCAGTCCTCCTTTGGAAACACAAGCATCCCACAGCAGTTCTGCCTTCCAGAGAACACCGAGGCTCCAAAAACAGTGGATTAAGTAATCTTCCAGTTACTAACTGCTGAAAGCTAACACCTGAGCACAGGGCTGACAGATTCCAGGATACACTCACTATACACCAATTCTTAGATGACATTGACTTAATTACTTCCTTCCAGTCCCATACTCTCATTTAGAAAAGAAGAAAAGAGAAAAGGAAAAACTGAAATGTTTTAAGTGAGAGAAGGAAAAGGTACCCAATATACTGCCTAGACGAACCGAAGAGAGCTGAATTAAATGACTGGCACATGCATATTTACATTCTGTTGCCTCACAATCAGATGAGCATTTAAGGGTCACATTTCTCTCCCTGTTCCCCAAAAAGCTGTTAGCAAATCAATGATGTACCTTTAAATCAAATATAACTTATAAAGAAGAAAATACAGCACAAACTGTGAGCTTGGGAAGGCATGTCTGTATGCTGAGGATGCTGGCACTGCTGAGAACACTTCTGGAATCCCCAGAACTACACTTCTTAGCTGTTCCCTTCGAGGAGAAGAGGGAAGGAAGGAGCTCACACTGACCGTGAACCCCGCTGGTCCTCACTCCGCACAAGTGCAGGCTACAGACCAGCCATCGTGAAAGGAAAACTGAGTTTATACTCTTGGCAAACTTGGGAACACACTAATCTTGTAGAAAAATGCCAAATGTTGAAAACAGATGTGGAAGGCTGCCTTACTTATCAGTAAAATAAAACCTTTGCAGGTGTATTTTATCGGCTGGTTCAACCTAACAAACTCCATTTTTGCATTAGTTGAAGCCCAGCCGTCTCTCCCTCTCCTCGTATATGCTGGGAGAGGACAACTTGGCATAACCCCTTTAGGGAGTAAAGAGTGTAACTATCAAAATTACAAATATACATTCCCCTTTGGGTCCGGCAACTTTTCTGTTAGGAAAGATGCCACCAATGCATTGGCTAATAAACATACAAGATTATTCACATAAACAGTATAATATCAAAACACTGTTGAGCTCTAAAGAGAGGTCTAATAATTATACCATAGCCATTTTAGGGAATATTATTCATCTATTTTAAAGAGGGCATGGATGATTTATATATACTATTTCTATGTACCTCTCAAAAACATCAATATAGAGAAAAGCAAGATATAGAACAGTAAGTATCAAAGGCTGCATTTTAAGTAAAATACAAATAAGAAACTCTTAAAATGTATTTAAATATATATATAAATTCTAGAAAGAACATGAGAAACTCTTGAGGGTAGAATGTATCCATTATCTGCTGCTATATAATAAATTACCCAAAACAGAGCATCTTAAAAACACCAAAGTTTCTCTCATATTGTCTGTGGACCTGGAAACCATGAGCCACTCACTGGATGGCTCTAGCTCAGGCCATCTCGTGAGGTGCCATGTAAGGTATCAGCGGGCCCTGTGGCCATCAGGGTTCCATGGGGCTAAAGGATACACTTTCCCACTCACTTGCACAATTGTTGGCAGATACTGTTTCCTCACTGACTGTCAGCCAGAGACCCCAATTCCTCGCCACATGGGCCTCTCCAGAAAGTATCTAAGAGTCCCCACAGTACAGCAAACAGCTTCCTCCAGGGGAACTCATCTGAAAAAGAGTGGGAGGAGGCCAAAGATGGGGGCTGACAGCTTTTACGACTTAACCCCAGAAATGACATCCCATCACTTCCACGGCATTCTGTGGGTCCCAAAGGCCATCCCTGACTCCAAGAGGCTGTGAACATGAGCAAGCAGGCAGGTAGGCATCAGTAGGAGCCATTTTGGGAGTTGTTTAGCTTGGAGGAATACTCAAAGACAGGGACACCAGAGTGACCTTGTACCGTACTTTTTATATTATTTATTTTGAAACTTTAACCTATTCAATTTATTGAAAGAGAGACAGAGACAGAGAGAGAAACAGAATGTCTCGGGTATAACCAGCAACCTGGATCATGGACTGAGATTCCTTTTAATAGAGCCAAGACTCGCAAACTGGGGTAACATGAATCCCAAGGGTACCCTGCTGTATCTACACTATAAACATGATGAACTTCCTGGAGCATCAATAGACTTTAATCTATTAAAGGTAAGAGCAATTTGAAATAGGTGTGACACAGAGTAGAATGCAAAATAGCTAAGATAAAACACGAGACTTCAAAGACATCTTCACCCTTGGAGAAGTGGTTTCAGGCTACACTCTGCAGGGTTTGAATCCATTCTTCTTTCCTTGTAGGGGTAGTTTGTTCAACGTTTGAAAACCACTGCTCTGGGCAAATTGCCCTCCAGAATCACACAAAAAAGATCAATCCCATTACTATAAGATAAATTTCATTTCAATAAAAATTGTAGTAATGAGCTTGATTGTCTACCATTTTCACCTGGCTTGGCTGTAAATGACTTCCAACTGTTAAAAAAAAAAATCCAATCTGCCCTCAGAGAGCCAACATGCTATTAATTCTAAGATTATAGGCAAAAGGGGTTGTGTGCGTGCTTAGCACTAGCATTGGCTTCATAAGAAAGTTCAAAAGAGGCAACAGGCAAGTGACACCCTCTCTTCTGCTTGGCTTTTTCATATGGTTCATGACAACAAATGCAGTGTAGGCTCCTTCCTGTCTATTTCCCCACCTGGTACTTTTTCTTCTCTCCCATACACTCACTATAAAGCCAGAAGTAAAGTTTGCAATCCACTGAAATAATGTGTGCATAGTAAAGGGGTGAACACTTTAGAATCTGATGGTTTGAACCCAAATTCCAGCTGCCCCACTCCTGCAATGCCCAGTGCTCTGAGCCTATTTCTTCATTTATAAAATAAAAATATACATGAGTTCTTAGCCAGGACTCAGCATATAAACCATTAGCATCCTCAAGAAAAGAGCTTCTAAACATTAACAAAATAGTGAATGTCTATAGCAGTAATGCCTTCTGACCAACAAGGCTGTCAAAAGAGTAATTAAAACTCTGTGGTTTTTTTTCTTCTCCACAACTTTCCTTGTAGATTCCAATGGACCACCAATTTCCAGTTGGCAACTCCACCTTTAACAAACACTCACTCCAATTACAGACAGGTGGACTCGTTATGGCTTTGATTTTGTAAATACATCAGTAATAATAATAATGAGGCACACTCCCATAACAGTATCTGACTTCCTGAGCTGAGGAGAATGGAGGAAATTAGAATGTCTTTCCTTAGCTCAGATCTCTTTCCCTCTCCCAAGCGGATGTTCTCACTTTGTGCTTCCCTCACTCTATCTAGATAATTGTGAGGGGAAGCAGGGCTGAGCCAGCACAGGTAATGTGGAATGATGGGAAGATCAGGCTAAACAAGAGAAGAGCGTGTTCTATGACCCCACCCACGCACATATGGTTTGCAAATCAAGGTTCATTCGACATATACTCTCGAATTACTTAAGAAATAAATCATATTTGGGCCAGCGATTTAGCTCAGTGGTTCCAGCACCTGCCTCCCAAGTGCAAGGTCCTGAGTTCAATCCCTAAGAACCACATACAATGCTGGGCGTGGTGACTCACGCCCACCAGCAATCAGTACCACATACCACAATGCCGGGCGTGGTGGCTCATGCCTATAATCCCAGCACTCGGGAGGCAGAGACAGGAGGATTGCTGAGTTCGCGGTGGCTTGCCTGGGCACCATAGTGAGCTCAGGGCCAGCCTGAACTACAAAGCAAGACCCCATCTCAAAAAAAAGAAAAAAAGAAATCATATTCAGAATTAGCATAGAGATCAGAGGAATGAGGGCCAGTGCTCTAAAGTGGACTGACTATACAAGCCAGAGTCAAAGATCATTGTTTTCTCAAGAAATCTTCACACAGCTCCAAGATCTCATTCAAGAAGTATGACTGGGAAGTTGCCTAAACCCTATTGCTATGGGTAGAGTCATGGCCCTAATCACATGCTGGGCATTAACCACGCTATGTCAACTTGAATGGATTAAGAAACACCTAACAGTTAGCAAAGCAGGTTTCTGGAAGTGTCTGTGGATGACTGACACATCACCCAGCAAACTGAGGGAGGAGGACCCACCTAGGATATCGGCATCACCAACCGATAGGCTCGAAGCCTTGATGGGATAAAAAGGGGAAAGCCAGGAGTGTGCCATTTCTGAAGAGGCCCAGTTTTTACCACAGCCTTGAACAAGGGTGTTCCCTTTCTTCAGCCTTCCAGTAAAGACCCACGCTGACACCTGAATGGAGAACTTCCAGGCCTTCAACCTGAGGCTGCCTCTCTGATCCCTCTCGTTCAGCAGCTCCCATTTTCTTGGGCTGAGCTGTCCCTGGATCCTCCCGCTCTCTGACATGCAGGTGCCACTGTAACTTCTTCGACTTCTCATTCCTCAAATGCCCACTATGGTCCCACCTCTGACCTTCGAAACCTACCTAATGAATCCCTTTGCTTAATTAGACCTGCATTTTCTCTTGACTCTGTTTCCTCAAACAAACCCAACTAATACACGCCCTAACCTCCAGTATGATGGCATGTGGGGATGGGTCATTTGGAAGACGTGGATTTTGATGAGTTCATGAGGATGAAAGCTTCGCAATGGGATTAATGTTCTTAATAAATACAGACTTCAGAGTTCTCCCTCATTGTGCCCTCAATGATGACATCCTGAGTAGGTCCTACCTTTTTTAAGGCAACAAACAATAACATTATCATTTTTGCACCTTCTAAAAAATTAATATGACTTCCAATAATGTATAGGAAAGAGATCACAATGATAAATACTCACTCTGTGTCCTTTTAGTCCTTACACGTGACATGTAATGCTGTACTTTGTATCACCCGACAAAGAATAAATTCAAATTGAGGAAGCAGAGGCACAGGGAGAATCCTAGTTTAGGCTTAATTTGTGCTCTACTACAATAAAATCCTATCCTTGAAGCCAGAGTCATAAAACTAAAAGTCAGGAAGGAAAAGAATGGCTAATTAAGCGCTGAAACTAAAAGCACTTTCTTTATCACTATTTCGTTCAGTCCTAACAATTTGCCAGGCACAGGGGCTTAGCTGTGCCATTCTAGTTAATGGCCAGTTACAAATTTCCACCATCAACTCATCTTCCTTCCAGTGCCTTAAATCTCAGACACTGGGAGCTAATAAGAAGAAGCTCCCCCCAGGGCCCAGGGCAATCTCTCACTCAATCCCAGCATCCTCCCACCCATCACCAAAACTCCTGGTTGCCTGCCCAGAAACCTAACTGTTGCTGAATTAATCAAGAAAGGGAGGGGCCGGAGGGTTAGCTCAGTGGTTCCGGCGCCTGCCTCGCAAGCGCAAGGTCCTGAGTTCGATCCCCGGTAACCACATAGAATGCTGGGCGTGGAGACACACCCACCAACAATCAACACCGCATACCACAATGCCGGACGTGGTGGCTCACACCTGTAATCCCAGCATTCGGGAGGCAGAGACAGGAGGATTGCTGAGTTCGCGGTGGCTTGCCTGGGCAGACACTGCTTCATTGCGCTGGGACAGTTTGCAGGAGGGTGAGACAAGAACAAGAACCCCAAAGACTAGAAGCAGGACTCACTGGCTCCGAGACTGCCTCTGTCTCTGTCTTTCTCCCTCCCTTGCTGTTTCACTCCTCTGTCTTTCCTCAGCCTTGTTCTCCATCTCTCTCCAGTGCAGAGTTAGAGGCTGGCAGCTCCCGCGTCACATCCTGTCTGCTTAGGACACATGACAAATTAAACTCGGAGAGTCTGTGGAATGCCACTTCTGCTTAGGTTATGTGCAGCTCTGGGGTCCAGCACTGCTAGGTGGATGGAGGTATATGTTTGGCCAGGCACACGCCACTTACACATCATAACTGTATTAGTCCATTTTCTATTGCTCAAATAAATGTCAGAAGCTGGGTAATTTATATAAAAAACAAAAATTTACCTGACTTACAGTTCTGGCAGATGAGAGGTCAAGGACACAGTGCCAGCCTCAGGTAAGGGCCTTCTTGCTGTATCAGTACATGAAAGAAGCATCACATGGCAAAACAGAGTCCACATGCCAGATACAGTCTCTCTTCTCCTTCTTACAGGGCCACTGACGCCATCATCAGAGACCGCCCCCCCATGATCTTCTCCACTTCTAACTACTTCCCAAAAGCTCCATCTCTAAAAACTAGTAACATATGAATTAGGGATTAAGTTTTCCAACATGCAAAGTGTTAGGAAACACATTAAAAGCATACAACAGAAGACACCCAGCAAAGCCCCTGCTCATACTCATTAGGGTTTAAATGGGAAGCGGCCCAAAGACAGGTGCTTTGCAAGCCTGATCCCCTGCATCAGCGTTCAAAGGTGACTGCATGTGACGACACTGGCTTCACCAACATGCGGACCAATCCATGTGATGGATAACTCACCCACAGTGTGGCTTCCAGAGTTACAATTATTCAGAGAGCTTCAAGGCAAAGGACACAAATGCCTCTACTTTCTTTTTGAGATAGGATCTCACCAAGTTGCCCAGACTGGTCTTAATCTTGCACTCCCACCTCCACCTCCCAAGTAACTGGGATCACAAGTGCGAGTCACCATGTGTGGCTCACAGGTTGCAAACTTAAATGCCCAAGAGGGCAGCCACGTAACATGCATGTGCGCAGAAGACGGGAAGAGGACAGCAAGGCCTGGAGGAGAAATGGAAAAATACACAACTGATGTAAGAAGGCAGCAAGGACGCAATTCTGGAACATTTGTGGAAATGGAGATTGAATGCTGCCAAACCTCTTTTGTTTTTTAAAGGGAAGCAGAAAACCCATCATTTATTTTTTTTAATGTAAAAATACACAGATTGTTGAACGCAGGAAACTAATTTTCTAAAATGTAAACACTACGTGAGCAGAAGCAGCATTTCCTGCCACCCCCATGCTGCATGGGCTGTCTGGTGGCTGAAGCAGGTAGGGCCGGGATCCCGGCACTCGGCCTGTCCTGGAGCTGCAGGACACCTCTGTCCCTGCCTGTGACTCAGGCCACAGGTCCATGTCGGGGTAGCCTCCCCATTTTCTCTCCCAGGCATTTCTTCTCATGAAAATCATGCTGAATCCCCACGTTGGAGTTTGTGTTTCAGAGGAAAGCGGCAAGCACTCGTCTTGCAAATGCTGCTTTCAACACTCAGCTCCCACTTCCTTCCATCCTCTGCTCTCCGGCTCTTTGACTCTCATTCAGTCTCAGCTCCTCCCTGTTTCCTCCACCCCACCCGGCAGCCAGCACGGAGGGCCAACACGGAGCACCCCCGCAGGACACACGGCTGTACTTTAAGCCCACACAGTTGATGAACTTGACTCCTTTGTTGATTGCTTGAGAGACACACAGCCTGAGAAACAACTCTATGACCCACAGGTAAGAGTTCTTCCCTAAAGATCCTCTAAACTTTCCTCTCAATGTACCCCGAAAATCGGATATAACCCCTGGGATATCTGGCTTCTCCATCTTCCAAACTCCTCTCCCTCTGCCTCCTGCCCCTGCTGCACGGGCTGCAAGGGACTGTATGAGGCAAGATCAAAATACTCTACAGGCCGAGGCGAATCGCCATCAGTCCCTCTCGGGGCACTCCTGCTCACTTCAAGCACAGACATCCCAGCTCCCACCGCGCCGGCCACTCTCTGAAGCCTCTTTACGAGGTGTGAGCACAAGGGCAGTGAATGCTGCTGCCGAGTGTCACCCAACAAAGACGGGCTCGTAGAAACATCAGTGTGTCCTCACCCACCTTATTCCCTGGATCTAGCACCCTGAGACGCCTGGCTCTCCCTCGAAATCAAAGGGCCGTGAAAGGTAAACATTTTCAATCATTTCTAGACACTATGGCAGCCAGGACAGCCCAACTAAAGATACTCAGGACAAAGAGGACTTGCAGGCTGATTCAGGAAGTTGCAAGAATAATGGGATAAGTGTGTTAGTAGTGAAGAGAATTCCAAGGGCCATTAGTGACAGTGTGTCTTCCACTGTAGTCAATTTTTAAATGTAAACAGACATGATGTTTTTTGACCACATCCCCTCTTATCCCCAGCAGCTGAATGCTGTCTCCAACGGCCGCGGTGTCTGGATGTGCCTCGCAGCACAGACAAAAACATAGGACGCGGCTCTGTCAGGAATCAACTGGATAATTCATGCTGGTCAGAAATCAGCAATATGGCGGCCAAATGTGGAGAATAAAACCACTGAAGTTGGAGCCAGGGATATACACCAGACAGTCCTGCATTATTGGCCACCTGCTCTGTATCTCAGACAGGTTACTTAACCTCTCTGTGCAACCGACCAGTCTGCCATCTGTGAATCGGAGCTGTGGACATCCACCTCGAAGACTAGCTGTGATACTCCAATTATTTCCCAACAGAAGCGCTCTAATTAACACTTCTGTTTTCAACTCATTGATCCATTCAGACCACCAAGGAAATTTAGACTTCTAGGCTAATAATTAACTTTAGGGCCCGAAACAAACATAATTGGAGGACTAATCATGGTTAGGAATGTGGAGGAAAGTTTTAGATGATGAAAACATTTAAAAATTGGATTGAGGTAATGGTTTATAGCTTTCCACTTACTAAAACCCACTGAACTGTGTCTTAAATTGAATTAAAGGTTTTGGTGTATAAATTATACCTCAAAATCTGTCAGAAACCACACAGTAAAAAGAAGAGCATGGGGAGCAATACCAGCACCCTGGGAGGCTGAGGCAGGAGGATCTCAAGTTTAAGCCTATTTTGGGAAATTAGCAATTTAGCAAGACAATTTAAAAAGAGCTGGGGATATAGGTCAGTGTCAAAGTCCTGGATTCGGTCCCCTGTAATTAAAAAAAAAAAAAAA